>PVIR01025645.1:0-24682 GCA_004026965.1 Petromus typicus | reverse complement strand
GACTCGGAAAATGAGGAGCTCCCCAAACCCCAGGTCAGCGACTCTGAGAATGAGGAGCCTCAGAAGGGACCTGCTAGTGACTCTGATGCTGAGGACGCAGCCACCCACAAACAGAAGCCACAGTCAGACGATGACAGTGATGGGGAGAGTAAGAGAGGAGGAGATCCAGGAGTTCAGAGTGACTCCTTTCACTCGGATAGCCACATGGCCAAAAGAAAGTTTCACAGTTCTGATAGTGAAGACGAAGCACCCAAAAGGCAAAAAATGGACAGTGACGAAGATGAAGAAAAGGAGGGCGAGGAAGAAAGAGTAGTAGGCAAGCGGAAAGCTGCTGTGCTTTCTGATAGTGAAGATGAACAAAGAACGTGTAAGGATCTTTTTGGGTTCCTTTCCTTATTTCCCAAGCTTTAAACTGTCAGCTGTACCTGTCCTTTTCTGTTATGTTAGATCCATGTTCCTCATCTTGATGCTCTTCATTTCTGGTTCTCATTGGCTGAGCTTATTGTTAAAACATCTTTTGACTTGTTCTAGGAGCATCTGTTACCCTTTGGCTGTTCAGAGTGATAAGAGCATAAGACTTAGATTGTCTTTACCAGAAAGGGGAATGATGTTCCATAGCAAAAGGTTCACATGAAAACCTGGCAACCTGACTGTCGAGTTGGTGATGTGTCTGTGTAATGGCTGGTTCAGTAGGGTCCCTCCAGATAGTGACTGAGCCTTCAGAGGTTATTTCCGTTTGTTTGTTTGTTTGTTTGTCTGTTTGATACTGTTTAGTACCCAAATACAGGGGCGTTTGCAAAAGACTGTACTCTAGGTATGGCTGCTTGGGATCCCATTTCTATAGGTAGTAAGCTTACTTGATTGCTTTGTTGTTCAACTTAACCTCTTTGGAAAAAAAAAAAAACACTCCCTAATAATGTGACAGTTACAGTAAGAGGTTAAAAGACTATCACACATACCGCTAGTTAATCAAGAAAGATGAAAAATGTTAAACTGACAGGCATTAATTAAGAAACATGTATAATCCTAAACAGGCATAGCCAGTCTCTTTTCTCCCCTCATTGGTTTCAGTGGTCAGTCTCACTGTGCAGTTCAGACTAGCATTAAAGTCACCATGTAGCCTAGGCTGGTCTTGAACTTATGATCCTCTTGCCTTATTACAATACTGGGCAAGGTGAAAAGGATCCAGTTGCTGAATGTAACTACTGACCTCAAAAGAAAAGTTGATTATTGATGCCAACTTTGTAATGATGATCCCTTTCTTCATCTTTTGGCCACTTTTTTCCTAAGCAGAATAACACAGTTCATAAGATGACTTTGATTGTAAGGTATTTTGAGGGTTTGTTTTTGTTTTTGAAGTATGAGGGTTGAATGAAGGGCCTTGGGGATATTAAGTGCTCTACCACCAAGTTATACTCTTTGCTACTTCTTTCCTTTTTATTTTCACTTTTTTAACTGTTAGGAGGCCTTTTGTTTTTCATTTTGGTTTTTTGTTTTTAATCTCACATACTGACATCTCAGAGCATCTGTTAGGTTTATTGTTATTTTTTTGTTTTTTTGAGACGAGGTCTCTCTACATGGTTCAGGCTGGCCTTGAACTCATGGCAATCCTCCTGCCTCAGGCTCCCAAGGGCTGGCACCTGGCTTCATTATGTTTAGTAGCAGAATGACCGTGATAAAGTAAAACTAATGATGATTTTCTTCTTCAAAAGCAGCAAAGAAGAGTCGCCTTGTCTCTGATGCTGATGACTCCGACAGTGATGCTGTGTCAGACAAGTCAAGCAAAAGAGCGAAGACTGTCGCTTCTGACAGTGAGGAAGAAGCAGGGAAAGAATTGTCTGATAAGAAAAATGATGAGAAGGATTTATTTGGGAGTGACAGTGAGTCGGGCAATGAAGAAGAGTAAGTGACAGTATAATGTGTCTTCTGGTTACTAGGTAGTGTGGAGTGTTTGTCTTATAAGATTTTTAAACTTGTAGTCAGATTTCATGGTGAGATACTGCCTAATTTCATGACTTAGCAAGTTAGGATGTTAGTTCCTGAGTTACCTGTACACATACTATATATAACTTGGATGGATGCCAGAAATAATATAGTGAAGGAAAGAAGCAGAGAGCAGTGACATGGTTGTATTATGTAAAATTTGAGAACAGGAAAACTAATCTGTGAGATGATGGGAGTCAGATTGCTTCCTGGGTATTGATATTGGGAGACTGATTAGAAGAATGTATAGGGGAACTTTCTGGGAAGATAGGATTATTTTGCATCTTGATAGGGGTGCTAGTTACACAAATGTATATATCCTTAAAGCCCGTTGAATTGGACACTTAAGATATGTGCATGTTACTATGCATAAATTGTATCCCATTTTAGAAAATGATTTCTATGCAGATGGGAGCAAAGCAGATTAATGCTTTTCTAATTTGTTTCTTTTCTAGAAATCTTATTGCAGACATATTTGGAGAATCTGGTGATGAAGAAGAAGAAGAATTTACAGTAAGTATGATGGAAATATTGTGTTTTAGCTTTTTTTTCTGTCTTATGGTAGTGGTTCCCTACTACACTTTTACCGTAAGTTAAAATAAATAACTGATGTTTTCAGGGAAAAACCTAGAAGAAAGTGATTTAGAAAGTAAAATACTAAAAGACAAAATACAAAGACATGAAAGGAAAGTAACAATTGAGCTAATGGAGTGAAGGAATATATATGTTAAGAGACAAAGGCACTATGCTAAAAGGTAGACATAGTAGTTATGAAGCTTCCTCTTTTGCCAGTAGCAATCTGGATATTTTGGATTAAAACAGACAACTAGAAAAACATTTGGAAATCCTCTAAAGGAACAAAGTAGGAAGGAATTACTAAGGCAGCAGATAGAAACCACAGAGGTTGAGATTGCTTTTTCTTTTTCTTTTTCTTTAGGTTTTTTGAGACAGGGTCTTGCTTTGTAATTCAGGCTGGCCCTGTGCTCAGCCTCAAACTCACATCACAGCAATCCTCCCGCCTCTGCCTCCTGAGTGCTGGGATTACAGGCATGAGCCACCACGCCCGGCACTGTGGTATGTGCTACTGGTTGGTGCTGGGCTGAGCCTCCATGCCCAGTATTGTATGTGGTTAACCGGGGATTGAACCTGGGTCCCTGCGCTTGCAAGACAGGCGCTGGAACCACTGAGCTAAATTCCCGGCCCCCCAAGATTGCTTTTTCTTTGGGAGTGTTTGTTGCCCTGCAGAGCAGGCCTTAGGAACAGAATTTGAAGTTCAAGGCCCCATTTACTGTTTATTCTTTGTGGATATATTGCAAAAAATTAAGACCAGTTTGCAGTAGAAAAATCTGTTAGGGTGCTGTCATAACTTTGACCAACTCTCTCTGCCTTTAGGGTTTTAATCAAGAAGATTTGGAAGAAGAAAAAGGTGAAACACATGTGAAAGAAGCAGAAGATTCAGATTCTGATGATAACATCAAGAGAGGCAAACAGTAAGTGCTCACACTTGCTTTTTTTTTTTTTAAAGGATTTTTTGTTTTGTTTTGTAGGTTTTTTTTTTTTTTTTTGAGACAGGGTCTCGCTTTGTAGTTCAGGCTTGCCCTGAGCTCAGCCTCCAACTCATCAGAGCTGTCCTCCTGGCTCTGCCTCCCGAGTGTTGGGATTACAGGCATGAACCACCAGGCCCGGCACTGTGGTATGTGGTGCTGACTTGCTTGCAAGACAAGCGCCGGAACCACTGAGCTAAATCCCCGGCCCTAAAGGAATTTGTTTAAGGAAAGCTAAATAAATGAAGGTAGAAACTATTAAACATTTTGTGGTAATTTTGATTTCTAAATTTAGAATAAAATCTGTTCCATTTATCTCTATCTAGCTTTGCTCTATGTACTTTTTTTTTTTTTTGAGACAGGGTCTCGCTTTGTAGTTCAGGCTGGCCCTGTGCTCAGCCTCAAACTCACATCACAGCAGTCCTCCTGCCTCTGCCTCCCGAGTGCTGGGATTACAGGCGTGAGCCACCACGCCCGGCATTGTGGTATGTGGTACTGGTTGCTGCTGGGCGTGAGTCTCAACACCCAGTGTTGTGATGTGGTTACTGGGGATCGAACCCGGGCCCTGTGCTTGCAAGACAGGTGCCAGAACCACTGAGCTATATCCCTGGCCCATTTGCTCTATATACTATTGTCAGTGAATTATTTACTGTTATTTACCTGTGCTCAGATGTCTAATTTGTGGTGTTACATTAATATGATACCAGCCTCTTAATTTATGGTTCACCAAGGAGCTGTTCTGAAAAAAGTAGCTTTAAAAACATGTTTGATTTAGAGAAAACTATTTAAGGGACAAGGAAATAATTCTGACATCTGAATATGTGATTGTATTTTAGTCATATTCTAGAATTAAGTTGAATGAGTTTGGCAGTACAATATTGAGAAATTTAAATTTATACAGATACTGTCAGAATAAAGTCGACTTCCTAACTTCGCCTTTAAGTATGATGAGTGAAAGCTATAAAGGTCTGAAGGTCTTTGTTGTTGTTGTTTCAGTACTGGGGATCCGAACTCATGACCTTGTGCATGCAATGCAGACTGCAGAACCACTTAGCTAAATCCCTAGCCCAGTCTGAAGTTCTTAATAAACCTATAGATTTTCATCTTTTATCTCAGTCCCATTGTTCTGAGTTGTGCTCTTATCATGAAAAAGCAGTAGTTTTCTATTTAAATAGTAGAAGATATGAAACATGCAAATACTTTAATACCTATTGCAAAAAAAGCAGTGAGGGCCAGGAGTTTAGCTCAGTGGTTCTTGTGTCTGCTTGGCAAGCACAAGGTCCCAAATTCAGTCCCTGGTACTATATACCACAGTGCTGGGCATGGTGGCTCATGCCTGTAATCCCAGAACTTGGGAGGCAGAAGCAGGATTGTTGTGAGTTTGAGGCGAGCCTGCACTACATAGTGAGTTCAGCGACAGTGCGCGCGCGCACACACACACACACACACACCACACACACCACACACACACACACACACACACACACCACACACACACACTGAAAGCTTGAAATTTTTCTCAGAACTGATAGATGACAAATATGACCTAGCTTATCAAAGTTTAGGGCTATTAGTGATTAATGTATAACACCTGGGGTAGATTAGAAGGTGCACATAAGGTCTGTAATCAGCTGTTTTAGAAGCAAGTTGTAAGTATTTGCACTTCTGAAAAAGCAGCACCCTGTTGTGTTAGTATTATTAGACAGTTTGGTTTTCGTGTGATAAATGTGTGATAGAACATCCTGGATGTCACTTCATTTTGTGTTACTGCTTAGTATGGACTTCCTATCGGATTTTGAGATGATGTTGCAGCGGAAAAAGAGCATGAGTGGCAAACGTAGACGGAATCGCGATGGTGGCACCTTTATTAGTGATGCCGATGATGTTGTCAGTGCCATGATTGTCAAGATGAATGAAGCTGCTGAGGTGAGAGGGGTCACTTCCAGGTTCACCACTTCTTCCTCAGTAATGGGTGACATTTTATTTAATGCTTAATCTGTAAGCAGCATTAAAAGTATTTTACTTTTTTTTTTTGATATAGGGTCTTGCTTTGTAGTCCAGGATGGCCCTGGTTTCACTGTGTATCCCAGATGAGGCTCGAACTCAGTAATCCTCCTACCTCTATCCTAAAGTGCTTAGATTACAGGGTGAGCCACCACATCTGACGTTGTGGTATATGTGGTTACCAGGGATCAGACTCAGGACCTTGCACTTGCCAGGCAGATGCTGGAACCACTGAGCTAAATCCCTGGCCTAATATTTTGCGTTTTGTGATAAAACATTTATTGCTCTAAATTTTTTGGAAAGTGACATTAATTTTATTACATGATTATACTGACTAGAACAGGTGTATAGGCAGTATATGTATAAAAATAACAATTCTTACAAATAATACTTTGCTGCTACAGTACTGAATAACTAGAGGAGGCTGTAATTAAACATAACAGATTTAAGACCACAACCAGGGACTAAGCTTTACAAAGAGAAATTCAGGACAGTGCAAAAACTCAAAAACTTCACATTTCATTTGTATATTACATTTAATCATAAGTCCAGCAATGTAAGCATTAATAAAACTCACAGCAATTCCTAAGGAAACGGTCATTTTCATTTTAGAACAGGCCTGGGCAATGCAGAAGGAGAAAAGAGTATTGAACCAGTTTCCCTAAACAAACTAACTCTGTCACTTCTCTGCCCTGTCCCATCATCCTTAACCAAGATTTGTTTTCTCAAATCGCTATCAAAGAAAACAGGTTAAATAGTAGGAACATTAAAGTAATAAATCCCAGTTAATTTGTTGAACTAAAGTATCTCAGCAGTGTTAGATTTTGTCATAGCTGAAGTGAATTTTCATTCATAGGAAAGCCTGTGAAAGCAAGGGGGACCCTTTAGTACTTCCTTCTCTGACATAATTGTTTTTGTCTTCAGATGGTTTCTGGACATTGCTGTAGATAAGTGCTGGTTGACACAGACATAACTGATCAAAAGAAAGAATATTGCAGTAGGGCAAGCCCCATCTGTGAGGTGTGCAAGTGTCTCAGCTGGCGTAAAAAGACTTATTTTTGTAGGAGGAATAAAGGGACTCAGGGTGGGATCAAAAGGGATGATAGAAGTTGATTAATTTATCTGAAATAAATTTTAATAATAAAATGCTGTCATTCTCTTGCCTTTCATCAAGAGATTTTTATCTAATTCATTGCAGTGTTAAAAATCTATCCAAATTATAAAAGTTGTCCAAGTGTTAAGTTTAAAAACTAGTTACAGGGCTGAGGATTTAGCTCAGTGGTTCTGGCACCTGCCTTGCAAGTGCAAAGTCCCGGATTTGATCCCCAGTAACCACATACAACAAAGCCAGGTATGGTGGTGACTCATGCCCACAAGCAAGCAGTACCACATACCAGTGTCGGGCATGATGGCTCATGCCTATAATCGCAGCACTTGGGAGCCAGAGACAGGAGGATTGCTGATTTTGAGGCTGAGTTCAGGACCAGCCTAAACTACAAAGCGAGACTCTGTCTTACTAAAAAAAAAAAAACAAAAAAACCCAACAGAAAAAACAGTTAACAGCCGTTATAATTCATTACTAACAACTAGTATCAGTTCTTTAGACGTACTTACTGAAATACTAATTTAATAATACATGTCTGGGATTTGTTTCAAAACAGATGCAGAAGGAAAAGTAGATTGAGATCTAGCTAAAGGAAGACTGCCCTATGTGTTTCATTTGTTCACGTATACAGGGCAAGTACATTTTGTATTTGCATAGTTTTGACATTTTTCATAACTAAAAAATTATACCAGTAACTACCAAAAGTCTTACTTAGTAATGTATCATACATGTCTTACATCTGGGAGATTATTCTTGAAGACAACTAAAACTTACCAGCTATAATAATTTGTCTTTTGAATGAACTCTTCAAAATTTGATAATTCTGCCAATATTTTAAATTAGAATTATATCTCTTGATTTAGAATTGTTCAAGGTAGTGCTCTAATAATTTTATGGGCTTGACTGACACAGATACAAAAACTATGTATATTCATATGCAGACATTCCTCATTTAACAACCTAACTCTTAATAATTGTGCAGGTTTATAATTGAGGCATGCTGTTTAGACTCAGGACTCATCTTTTTTTCTTTTTTTTTTGATGCAGTGCACCTTGTTTATATAGTACTGTAATTTTTGCTGATTGTACGTCATAGTACTGCAGTTTTATATTCTGTTACAAATTACTGCACAGCATGTTAAAAGAGTTATGCAAGTAAAAGCAAAGTCATTAAGTTGGAGTTTCTCTGTGTTCCGAATATTGTAATGTACCATACTGTAAAACAATTTATTCAGTGAGTTAGATGCAGGACCATAATTCATTTGTTAAATGAGAAATGTCTATATATTAATACTTAATTACCCTGTCTTGTCGGAAAAATTGTAGTTTTCTCAGTATTGAAGATTGAACACAGACCCTTCACATTAATCTGTGGTGGTGCTAGTAGCATTGGTTTTTTGACTTGTTTTGAGACAGTCTTATTTATTGCCCAGGCAGGGCTTAATCTTGGAATCCTCATGCCTCTACCTCCCAGAGTGCTAGGATTAGAAGTATGTGCCACTACACCTGGCAAGAAGTTACAGTTTCTCTGAGAAACTTCTATTTTAAGGTTAAGAATTACAGTGGTTATAATTCACTAGTAATAATTAAAACTATTTTTTTTTAAATCCTCTTTGTCTTTTTTTTCTGAATAGGAAGACAGACAGTTGAACAATCAAAAAAAGCCAGCTCTGAAAAAATTAACTTTATTGCCTACTGTGGTTATGCATCTTAAGAAGTAAGTGTTTTATTTTGAAAATTTTCCCTTTAGTGGAACGATAGTCACACTATGCTAGTATTCTAGAGTATTAAATGATGATAGTATCTGTCAGTTCAGAGAAATACAGTGATGAATAAAATTTCCTAAATTAGATTTCATTATTTTTCTCGAACTTTGAAGCCTAATAGAAATAATAAAAAACTGATCTAATGAAAGAAAACCTTAAAAACTCAAATTTTAATCTTTATAGATAATTTGGGGTCTGATAAAATTGCTGTTTTCTCAGTGTGATTAAAAACAAAACAAACTTTGGAAGGCACCTAAAATACGTATTACTCAAAATTTGTACGTTCCTATAAATCATGATCATTGATCTTTCTGTAATAATAATACCCTTCTTATTAGGTCCTTGTTAGGAAATTCTTTTCATTGGTTTTCTCATATTCATCAGCAATTTTGCTTTCTCTTTGAATAAGGTAACAGCCTACTTTTGATGGCTGAAATGCATTAGTACATTAATGAGGCCCCAGCATGACTTTGGACATCTGTGACTAAGTAGCTGCTGTTTCTACCCCAACAGGCAGAAGTATGTGGCCAGGTTTTCTATGAATGTAATCAACTGTGTTGCCTAAAGTGGAGTTTAATTACCAGATTACCAGCTCTTTTTTTGGCCAGGAAAGCTGTATTCTGGGTTCTCTGTCTCAAACTATTTAAGAATGATTATTCTGAGAGAGTGAGTGCTATGCCATTGATATCAACATTAATCTGTCTTGTGTGATTTGAGTTGATTCTAGTTTTGTTTTTAACAAATAGTCTTTGCTGGTCAAGTCTGTATGTTTCTAGAAAATAAAAACTAAATTCTATTTTAGCTTTTGAGACCAGAATAGAGGCCCAGTAATATTGAATGTGTAAATAGTTTTTCTCGGAGCGATGCTTTGAAACATCACTGAACATGAAAGAGCAGTCTGAGAGAGGCATTGGTACTGAGGCTCACAGACTTGACTTTTTTATTATTGTTATTACTGCAGGCAGGACCTTAAAGAAACATTTATTGATAGTGGTGTCATGTCTGCCATCAAAGAGTGGCTGTCACCTCTACCAGATCGGAGTTTGCCCGCGCTTAAGATTCGAGAGGAGCTGCTGAAGATTCTGCAAGAGGTTAGCAGCAGATAATCTGATTGTGCTTTAGTAATCAGCTAATGTGGTTTGCATTTTATTTTACTGTGTATTTATAAATTCTTTTTTCCAATAACTCTTCCAAAAAAAGGAGTTGGAAAAAGGAACTACCTAATTTTATTAGGAAAAACATAAAAAGGAAGAACCCATAAAACTTCTTATAACTGTAGTATTGAAGGAGAAAGATTTTGAAGTAGCAATGGTGTAGTTTAGTCATGTGAACCTGTTCAACAATCGAGCTGTGCTTCTTTGCATGGCTTTGATGCCTTGGGCCAGATACTTAATTTACCAAGGTATTCCCCAAGAGCCTCCTAAGTGCTGAGCAAGCACTATGCGAGGTGCTTTGTGTATATATCAGCTCACCTGTTCCTTACAATAAACCTATAAAGTAAGCACATTGTCTCCTTTTTACAGATGAGGAAATGAAGACTCAGAAATTAAACTGCTTGTCCAGGGCCAGGTAGCAGGCAGGTGGCTGTGTTTGGGTTCATTTTTAGATGCACCGACTTCTGAAGCCTCTGCCTTTTCCTCTATTAAACTGCTGCTTGTAAATATTCTCGGTTCACACTTTGAGTTTTATAAAGCGTAATTTATTAATAATACGAAACTCGAACGTCTGGTGTGAACACAAAGGATCTGTGTGTTCACCCTCTGGAGATTTTGGACTTTTAAAGTCTGTTCTGATGTGAGTGAACCAAATCTTAAAGGACCTCTAGCATAGATTAGCAAAGCTTCCAGCTTCTGAGTGATTAATTTGTGTGTATGTGTTTGTGTTCCCCAGCTACCTAGTGTGAGCCAGGAGACCCTGAAGCATAGTGGGATTGGACGAGCAGTGATGTATCTCTATAAACACCCCAAGGAATCAAGGTCCAACAAGGACATGGCAGGGAAATTAATCAGTATGTAAATTTTTCTTTTTGTTTGTTTTATTTCTATAGAGAGACATGTATAGAAAAACTAACTGTGGGCTGGGGATTTAGCTCAGTGGTTCTGGCGCCTGTCTTGCAAGCGCGAGGACCCGGATTCGATCCTCGGTAACCATATACAATACCGGGCGTGGAGACTCACATCCAGCAGCAACCAGTACCACATACCACAGTGCTGGGCGTGGTGGCTCATACCTGTAATTCCAGCACTCGGGAGGCAGAGGCAGGAGGATTGCTGTGATGTGAATTTGAGGCTGAGCTCAGGGTCAGCCTGAACTGCAAAGCGAGACCCTGTCTCAAAAAAAAAAAAAAAGCTAGCTGTATTTTACCAGTATTTATTTAAAATAAGTCAGTTGAGCAGAATAAACATTTTAGTACCTTCTTGTAAATATCAGTAGCTATTTTTGCTTATACTTTAAATGCTTCTTAGCATACTTACCATGTTCTTCAGTGTCAAGTATAGCAAGTGTGTTTTCTCTCTCTTTTTTTTTTATTAATGCACATTTGCTGTACATAATGGTCATCACATTCATTCTAGATAACTTGTAGCACGTAATTCTAGCCAAGGATCGTGAACATGGAAGGGCTAGGATTCAGGTCCTGGAGTAAGCCATTCCTGTCCTCACTGGGTCTGCTGCCTACCTTATTGCATACCTTTAGCTAGTGACTCAGCCTTCATGCTTGGCCTCCTCCTCTGTAAAGTTGACATGAGTTTTTTGGGGGTTCTTATAAAGATTAGTTGAGAGAAAGTTTAGGAAGCACAATGCCTAGCACATAAGTACTCAAGAAATGTTACCTCTATTATAGTTTAGTGTCATAACTACAGTTACTACTTGCATAATGATCTCCAAAAGTTTTTCTCTGTTCTCATTTAACAGAACAGAGAAATCCAGAACCTGACAGAAATGCATTCAAATGCCATATTATTTCTGAAATCCTTCAGTTTCAAGAATTAAGTCTATATTTGTCCTCATTATCCTGCTTAATTCTTCTCATACTTCCCATTGAAAAGAAATTTAAGTAACTGCTTCTTTATTTGGAAACAGTTAATTATCCGTCTGTTAAATATTTTAAGATTAGGGGCTGGGGATTTAGCTCAGTGGTTCTGGCGTCTGTCTTGCAAGCGCAAGGACCCGGGTTCGATCCCCGGTAACCACATACCATACTGGGTGTGGAGACTCACCCCAGCAGCAATCAGCACCACATAGCACAGTGCCGGGCGTGGTGGCTCACGCCTGTAATCCCACCACTCGGGAGGCAGAGGCAGGAGGATTGTGATGTGAGTTTGAGGTTGAGCTCAGGGCCAGCCTGAACCACAAAGCGAGACCCTGTCTCCAAAAACCTAAAAAAAAAAAAAAAAAAAAAAAATTTAAGATTATCAAAACTTTTGGAGAAATATAAATTTCTTTTATAAACCAGAGGCAAAATGACATCTTTGGTCTGCAGTTTACATCTGTGATATACTGCCTATTGAATGAAAAACTTGGATTGCTTTTAAGCAGTATTTCTCATCTTCCCCCAGACTGAGAGAAACAGAATATTATTTGTGGTACCCCCCGAATTATAGTAGTGATTCTGAGTCCTGCAGTGGAACCAGTGGGCCAGTTTTAGCACATAATGTAGTGTGACTGTGCCTGTTTTCTGTAAAGGTACTTTTTTCCTGTAGTATATTATTGCAGCAATAAGCTACATTTATGGTTCAGACAGAATCATTATTTGGCACCTCTGTGAAAAGAATACATGTTATGGTTTTTTTCATGGTCAATTGAAAGAGTGTATTAGGAGTAAGGGAATAGTCTCTACATCATACTATGAAAATGTAATTCTTTTTTTTTTTTTTTTTTTAAGTTTTTGAGACAGGGTCTCAGTGTGTAGATCAGGCTGATCTGGATCTCATAATGTAGCCCAGGCTAGCCTCGAACTCACAGCAATCCTTCTTCTGCCTCCTGAGTGCTGGGATTATAGGTGTATGCCATCACACCTGGTTTAAAAATGAAATTTTAAAAATTTAGACCGTTTTTATAAGTAATAGGAAAGCTATTTTTGATTAAAATAAGAAAGTAGGAAAATTTAAGTATTTTCTAGTTTCAACAGAGTAACTTAGAAATTAAACTGCTTTTTAGAAATACTTTTCAAAAAGAAAATTGGGTTTTTGTGAAATCTTAATCCAGCTCACTTATGACTGTCAGAATAGGTCAGATGTTTCATTCTTTAAATCTGGTGATTACTGATTGAATTGGTGTTTTTGCACTATTTCCCTCACTCATCTAGAGTTTACCATACTGGTATTCTGTATTTATCCCGTGAATGGTCATAAATTAATTAGCATCATTAAGAAAAGAGTGTCTTAAGGGTCTACAGCTGTAGGGGCAGACCTGTAGCATGTGTGCTGCAGCAGGCATTTGTATTTGTGCTGCAAATTGAAAAGCTCTGACAGATTGACCATCGCTGTAGAAGGGTGTGATTATATGAAAGCCTAGTAGGAGAAAGTACTGTTTTGTGGGCTAAGTAAGTGATATTTTTTCTTGTTATAGATGAGTGGTCTCGGCCTATATTTGGTCTTACCTCAAACTACAAAGGAATGACAAGAGAAGAAAGGGAGCAGAGAGATCTAGAACAAATGCCTCAACGACGACGACTGAGCAGGTATGAAGGACAGGTATGAGAAAGCAGGGTAATGTTGTGCCTGTGTTGGTGAAATGCGAGCATAGGATCTTGGGATCATTGGCAAACTCACAAAATTTTATGTTTCCTCTATTTTTCATGTCCGAGAGGAAAGTAGTTCATAATATCCTTTTAGCTAAATATAGTAGTGTATGGTGAGGTCTTATCCACATACCAAGACCTTCCTGGTCAATTTGTTGAAACATGGCTTCTTTCATGGCTCTGGAGAATATATTGTTCCAGCCATTTGCACAAAATTACATTCCCAGTCCATTTCTGAAATGCTGGAAGAGAAAGAAGTTACTGTTCTGTGTGGGTGAATATGCTGGGCACAGTTGCATCTAAGAGGGCAGGATCATTGGTTAGAGGTAGAGTTGGCTCACCCAGCAGGAAACCTGTTAGGCAAAGGAACAGCACTTCTAACTGACTAGAAGCTGCTTTCCCTGATGCAGTATAAAGGAACTGATTATGGTCTAAGTTTGATACTTTGCTTGGTTCTTTGCTTCGTTAAAAAGGTCTAGGTTCCCAGTACTTGTACTGTACTTTTTTTCCTAGCACTGGTGGTCAGACGCCCCGAAGAGACCTGGAGAAGGTGCTAACAGGAGAGGAGAAGTAAGGATATTGTATTACTTTTTTCATAGAGTATTCTGTTTGCTACTTTAAAAAAAATAGTACTTTGGAAAGTTAACAGTTAAAACAGTTAACAGTTAAAAAATTTGTTGCTGCTTCAAAGTGTTAGGCTCCTTAAGTTTTGCAAATACAAAAGCAGACAGTAGTTCATGCTCTCGTGTAAATACGGAGAGGGGAATCTCCAAAGGGCTGGTCTGTGCTCCCAGAGTGGCAAGTAGACGGAAGTGGTCAGGCAGCAATGTGGGGCCAGTGTATCTGATGACACACTTAGCTAAGAGGGCAGGAGCATGTGGCAGTGACCTTGGGAGGGCAGAGCACAGCTTTGAATCATTGCAGCTGGACGGTGTTGACTGGGAACAGGAGGGCGAATGGCTGGTGGGCTGTGGCTCACAGTGACTGACTGCACAATCACCATGCTTTTCTTCTCCATTTTCTCAGGGCACTTAGGCCTGGAGATCCTGGATTCTGTGCCCGAGCAAGGGTCCCAATGCCTTCAAACAAGGACTACGTCGTCAGGCCCAAGTGGAATGTGGAAATGGAGTCTTCCCGGGTAAGCAAGCAAAGGAGGACCAAGGTGGCCTCAGAGGCAATTACCATTTGATATTATTTTCTTTATGTTTGAGAATCCTTACACTCTTAAGGTTTATCTGACTTACACAGATGTGTTTATTGACCTCCTGTATAGCCAAATCATATGCCAAACAGAGATAGGGGAAAGTATTACCCAAGATTAAAGTTCATTGCTGATAAGCTTTTCTTGAAGTTTAAAGCAATATTATGAAACAGGACATTTCTCCTTATGAATCCCTTTATTTCATGGGAGTTTTGAAGTCCAGAGTGTTGTAGGTGATGTTTGTTGTCAAGAACAATGTGAGTACGGGTTTTCTGGCTTCCACAGAGCCCCTTCTCCCTTTCTCTTCCAGCTATTTAGACAGTTGTGTTTTGAAATTCTTAGGTTAGGCATTTCCTCTGTCATCACTGTCAACACTTCTCAAACACTGCTTCTTGGTAATCTTTCTTGTTCTCCAATTAAACTATTCCTCCTAGCCTGGTATTCTTAAAAAGGGCCTAAGCAGATTGGAAAAGCATAAACGACGATTTGCAGAACAGAAACGGCTCAGCAAAGTGCACCGTGCTGTCAAGTTCAGCATTGAAGGCAACCGGATGCCCTTGTAGGCCTGGCCTCCCAGAGTGTATCTGAGAGGTATCCTCTGGATGCATGGGCTGTGCGCAGGCTTGCGTTGTCAGCAGAGTGAAAGCAGGTGTGCATGTGCTTTCTTAACCAGAAGGGCCTCTTTGCTTTAGGTTTTAAAGTAGCAGCCCTGATTGGCTTGGGCTCTAATATTTAGAAGTTGGCCTAGAAGTGGGCCAGGGATTTAGCTCAGTGGCGCCCTGCCCACATCACAAGCTCAAGGTCCTGAGTTCAATCCCTATAGCAGGGAAAGACAAAAAGAAGTTGACATGGAAGTCCCTTCCTTTGGCAGTACCTTAGAAGCTCATAGTCCATTCCTTCCCTGTAGGCATTTTGTTCTTCCTCATACCTGTTTTTTATGAAAAAGACTTCTGTCAGGGCACACAGTGGTAATAGTCTGCATTACAGGCATATAGACTGGCTGCTGGCTTCCTGGTGGAAGAGGAAGGTAGCTTAATTCCTATTATCGGTGGCTCAGCAATGTGCATCTGAGAATTATAGATATGAAACTCATTCAGTACATGATCAGAAGTGAAAAAAGACTTGGAAGATTTATACACTGGCCCCTTGGTAGTCTCAACATTCAAGCCAGTTTGATACTTTTCTGCCCTTTTTTCTGTTGAAAATTGTACTACCATAATTTTGATCATTTCACTTTTTGTTTGTTTCATTTTTGTTTTTGAGACAGGGTCTCACTCTAATTCAGGCTTACCTCAAGCTCACTTTGTAGTCTAGGCTGGCCTTGAGGTCATGGTGATGCGCCTGCCTCAGCCACCTAAGTGCTGGGATTAAAGGTGTGTGCTACCATGCCCAGCTAGTCATTTCACCATTTTTTTTTTTTAAGGTTTTTTGAGACAGGGTCTCACTTTGTAGTTCAGGCTGGCCCTGAGCTCAGTTTCAAACTCACATCACAGCAATCCTCCTGCCTCTGCCTCCCCAGTGCTGGGATTACAGGCATGAGCCACCACACCCGGCACTGTGGTATGTGGTACTGGTTGTTGCTGGGTGTGAGTCTCTACACCCAGTGTGGTATGTGGTTACCAGGGGATCGAACCCTGGTCCTTGCACATGCAAGACAGGCGCTGGAACCACTGAGCTAACTCCCTGGCCCCAGTCATTTCACCTTTTAAGACACCTTGTAAAGTATTTTAATGATGACATAATACTCTATGCAACCTTTAGTGAGGCTATAATTTATTTAGTCATTCCTATAGTTTCTGATTTTTCATTCTTTATTAAATAAGGGAGTTGAAAGCAATACATTATCTTGTATTTTTTCTGATGTGTGGGGTGCCTTTTAAAATTAACAATAAATGACAGAAGCAATGCATGGTCTTATATAAACTTAAAAATACACAAAGCAGGGGGCTGGGGATTTTGCTCAGAAGCACTGCGCCTGCCTTAAAAGTGCAATGTCCTGAGCTTAACCCCTGGTACCAGAAAAAAAAATACAAAAAGCACAAAATGATGCTACCTGAAATCTTGCTGCAATTTCATATTAGCACTTCAGATTATTCCTTTTTGCTCTTTTTTATGTGCATGCATAAACATTATTCCTGTTTTTTAATTCGAGGATTAATGTGCTTGTGCTCATAAGCCTTATTGGTGTTTTTACTCAGCATGGTAAAACCTCATTTGATTGAATATGCGTCAGTGACTAAATACTGTATTGATGCACAGTCATATCATAATTTTTTAAGCAAACTTACTTTGTTAGTTCTTTAATTTCCTTTTGGTTTTTCTCTTTTGGTGTCCTGAAGAAGTGTGTTGCAGAGTTAATGGATTAGGAAGGTATTAGAATTTGGTACACTAGGTACTGTGGGTTTGTGTGTTTTCAGTCGTGGGGTCGCTGAGCATCAACAGGAGGAGATGAACACTGGCCTAAGTGAGCCCCTGATGCTGTGCTGAATGATCTCTTAGGGCTTGGAGTTTGGAAGGGGTATTGAGTGGGCGGAGAGGAGGCCAGCCATCTGTGTGCAGTGCTGGAGCTGGGTGCTTGTCAGGTCTGAGCAGGAAAGCTTTCGGAGTGGACTAATTCCAAGTACTAAGATTAAGGCCGGGATGTAGCTCAGTGGTTCTGGCACCTGCTTTGTAAGCACAGGTTCTCAAGTTTGATCCCTGGTGAAAAAAAAAAAAAAGACAAATATCACTGAGTAGTAAGATAAGAGCAAATTGCCCAAAAAGAAGCCAGATGTTCAGGACAGCCTAGGAGATCTGAGGAAGGATATAATAAGGGTGGCATAGCTCTTTTTCATCTGACAAAGAATTTTTATGCTGAGAATACTTAATGCCAAGTGTGGAGATAGATATAAAATAATACTTGGAGTTAAGATGTTCCTGGGAAACTAGGATGGATGGTCAGTGTGGCTGTTGCTGAAGAACAGCGTAGAGCTCCTTGGCTCGTGCTCACCACTCACTTTATACTGGGGATGAGGCTGGGGAGGTCCTGAGCCAGAACATCACCACGCTGCACCCCAGACTGTCTCCCAGCCCAACTTTGTTTAGCATTTTTCTGAATTGAGGTTCAGAGGACATTTTGAATGGTAGACATGTGGGAAAAAGGCATACGAAAATGCTTCTGTTCCATCACTCACCATTCTTAAATGCTAGCTCAGCAGTGAGAAGAGTTCTCACCGATCCTTGACATCAGCGGCAGAACATCCCACTGTTTCTGGATAGTGCAGTTGCTTGGAGACCACATCTTTCCAAGAGATGCGGTCTTCCGAATATAAAGGAAATACCAACAAAACCTTTAAATACAAAGGGAAAGTGGGCCGGGGAGTTAGCTCAGTGGTTCCGGCGCCTGTCTTGCAAGCGCAAGGGCCCGGGTTCGATTCCCCAGTAACCACATAACAATACTGGGCGTGGAGACCCACACCCAGCAGCAACCAGTACCACATACCACAGTGCCGGGTGTGGTGGCTCACGCCTGTAATCCCAGCACTCGGGAGGCAGAGGCAGGAGGATTGTGATGTGAGTTTGAGGCTGAGCTCAGGGCCAGCCTGAACCACAAAGCGAGACCCTGTCTCAAAAAAAAAAAAAAACCTAAAAAAAAAAAAAAAATACGAAGGGAAAGTGGGAAAAGTCCTGGAAGGCGTGGACCAGGATTACAGAACTGGCCTAGGCAGAGGCAGGGACCCACCCCAAGTCTGAAACACTAGAGCGCTTGCTCCTAGCCGTTAGCCTTGCTAACCCTGTGCCCTGTTTGTTGTGCTAAGCCTTTTTCTCTCAGGTGACTTTTCTTTATTATGAGGTCATAGATTTTTATGCTACTCCACTTGAAAGTGCCAGGTGTCCAGCCCCACGTTACTCGTAACAGAAAAGGTGAGATGTAATGTAATTGATGGATGTGGGTGGATTTATAGTCATAGTGTTTCCCCTTTTCTCCTCTAGATTTCCGTGGGCTGCAACAAAAAGGAAAATAAGGGATAGGGAACCACAGACTTCGTCTCGGGAGTTTAATAGGTGTTTCTAACACTGCTGTGTTTACTCACTGTGCTCCTCAGGTCCACGAAGCATGCTCTGGCTACTCTAGAGCTAGGAGCCCTCTGCCTGCTAATCTCCAGTAAAAGGTGAAAGACAAAACTGGGTTTACATATTTAATAATTTGCTTTTAAATTTCTTTCCTACTGTAGTTTCAAGCAACCTCCAAGAAAGGTATCAGTCGACTGGATAAGCAAATGAGAAAATTCACAGATATCAGGAAAAAAAGCAGGTCTGCGCATGCAGTGAAAATCAGCATCGAGGGCAATAAAATGCCATTGTGACCTTGCCTGGGATATGTCCCCATCTCTGCTCTAAGAAATGCACAATGGACTTTTTAGAGAAAGAAGATATTTAAAAAAAATTTTTTAGTGTGTCTGTAAATGGTTCGGCTTGTACCACATGTCATAGGACTCATATTTCTCTAGTTGTATTTAAAACTGTTGTGTACTTTGTACAGAAGACTACTAGTCATACCTCTATAATCTTTACACAATAAAATTTCATTCTGGTTTGGATCGCTATCTCTTCCTTGTCTTTCTCGCTGGAGCCAGGGATTAGTCTTTGGAAAGTGAAAACAATCTTGACATACTGACTGGTATGATGAAAAATTTATTTGGTTTTTATCCCTGGTTTTGAGCTAAGAATGTGCCAAAACCTTGGATCTTGGATTTCTAGTCTGACAGAAGTGTCTTTTATACACTAATGACAGCACCTTGGGGTTGGCCTGTAGGTAGCTTCAGATTGGAGAATGATCACTGGAAAGATTTAACCAAGTCAGATGAGGTCCATGTATGGGGCTTTTGCTTTTGTTTTTATTTTGCCCATGTAGTGCAATCTCGATGATGACAGATGTTCTGTATTACCTTCCAGGCCATTAAATATACGGTCTGAATTCTATGCCTGATGTTAGCAAATTCCTGAAGAGACTTATGGGCTCTCCAAATATATAACCAGTCAGAACTGTTGGTGGCATGGAGACTTCACTTGGGCTAGCATCTAAATTGGACATAGTCTTAGGAAGAGAGCTTAAATTGGTGCAGCCCAACACTAACCCTGGGCATTTAGTATCAGAGTTGAATTACAGTATCCCCATTGAGAGTAACTTGAGAGCAAAAGTCAGTGCATCTAGTGAGACCTTACAGACACTGCCAATTAAAATAATTCTAACCAAAGGCAAGTTTTTCAGGAATATGTTGAAGATAGTAACATTTTGACTTGACTGGTTTAAGTTTCGGCTATCTGAAAATACCACTAAGGCAAGTTGAAGTTGAAGTAAAGTACCAGCAAAATCTTGCTTCTTAAGTGTTGCTCTTGTTAGGGAATCACTTATTTTAATAAATTTCTCAAACTAAAAAAATAGAAACAAAGCTGGGCGTGGTGGCTCACGCCTGTGATCCCAGCACTCGGGAGGCAGAGGAGGATTGATTTGCCACAAACAAGTTTGAGGCTGCATAGTGATTCAGGGCCAGCCTGAACTACAAAGGGAGACCCTTCCTAAAGAAAACCAACCTAAAAATAAGTAAGAAATTTCTCTTTGGGAGTAGGTAAGGAAATACTTAATGTACTATGGTGGTGCACACCAGTAATCCCAACATTCAGGAGGTTGAGGCAGAAGGATTGAAAATTTGAGGCCATTTTGGACTACATACTGAGACCTGTCTTCTAAAAAAGAACTGTTTAAGAATAATTATGGAGGTAGCCAGGCATAGCCAGGTGGCCCATTCCTGTAATCCCAGCCCTTAAGATGCCTGAGACAGGAAGATCACATGAATTCATCAATACATAATGAGTTCAAGGCCAGCCTACACTGCATAGCAGTCAAAACAAAAAATATGGAGAAAATAAGTACAGATGTAGGGGCTGGGGATTTAGCTCAGTGGTTCCAGTGTCTTCCTTGAAAGTACAAGATCCTGAGTTTGATCTCTGGTGATCACATACAATGCCAGGCATTGTGGCTCAAGCCTTTAGGCCCAGCACTCGGGAGCCAGGCAGGATTGCTTTGAGTTCGAGACTGGCCTGGGCTACAAAGCCAGATCCTGTCTCCAAAAAAAAAAAAAAGATGTAATTGAAAATTATCACACTAATGACTTATGGCAGTTGGGCAGTTATAGGAAGGTGAAAAAGTACAGCTTAAATTTGTGTTTATTTTTGTGACATTAGTCTTTGAGACTTACTAGAGGTCTGATCAGTCAAGATGCATAAGCCTAAGAAAACTGAAATCAGTAACCATTTCCAGAAATCCTCCTCTGTGTGATACAAATTAAGAACACATGAGACTAGTGCTAGCCATAAAGACCTTTCGGAATGTTAATGCACTGAAACTTACTCAAAGAACCAGTGTAACTTTCCACAAACTGGACATGAGGCATGAATAAGAAAGGCAAAGGCATTCAGCTGTAATGCTTCCCACTAGGGAGAGACAAAATCTGAACTACTTTCAGCAGCTTTATTTATCATCAAAAGTAACTTAAAAAAAGGAAAAGACTATGCATATAAGGGGTGGAGGGTTGTAGGGTGCGTAGGGAAATGAGAAAAAAATGAGAAGTCATGTCATATACTGGTACAAATTCTCAATGCTGAAACTGACTGATGTATATATATAATGGACCAATAAAGATTGGAATTTTTTTCTAAATGTAACAAGGGTAAAAATCAGTGCATCTAGTGAGACTGTACAGATGCTAACTATTAATTCTAAACAAAGGCAAGTTTTTCAGGAATATGTTAAAGATAGCAACATTTTGGCCTTTACTGGAGCAAGTTTCAGTTATCTAAAAATACCAGTAGGCAAGTGATGGCACCAGGTATAAAGCGATGCCCGTACCGGGGAAATTCGTTCTCTTATACTGAGTCTGGAAAAAAAAAAAATGTTTCTACCTAAATGATCCTGAGCAATTTACTTGGGGAGATCTGAACCTTGTTATACCAGAGCAACTTTTCTAAAACAATTTAGAGATATTTCAGTTTCAGTAGTTTTGAGACTAGTAAGGTCAACTCCTGGTATTTACTATTTTGCTACATTTACATCATCATATATAAGTGTATTTTTTGCAGATCCATTTATCACAAGAACATGGTTTTTGTAAAAATTTTAATTCTGTAAAAAGATAACAAAGTTTACCATTTTAAAATGTAGTGTTATCTGAATGCATTCGCATTGTTATGCAGCCATCACTATTGTCCATCTCCAGAAAGTCTTCATCTGATGAACTATAACTTTACCTGAAGTCCCCTTTTGCCCTTCCTCCAGTTGTCTGCAAGTATCATTCTACTTTCCTCTGCTGTGATTTTCACTATTGTAGGGAGCAGCTTCTTTCTATATTCTGGCATTAGTGTTGTAGATCATTTCTCCTACTCTGTTGGTTACTTACCTTGTTGAGCATATCTTTGATACACGAATAATTATAACTTTCAGATAGTTTGTCTCATTTACTGCTTGTGGTTTTTATGTCATCTGAAAATCATTGTCGAATCTAGTGTTAGGCTTTTGCCCTGTTTTCTGAGAATTTGTAGATTTAGCTTTTGAATTTAGGTATTAGATCCATTTTGAGATGAGCTTCATTGTTTTAATGTGGATATAAAAATTTCCCAACACTATTTGTTAAAAAGATAGTCCTTGCCCCGGTGAATACTCAACACCATTCCTAGAATCATTTCATCACATAAATGAGGATTTAGTTTTGTACTATTTTCTATTCAGTTGTTCTTTCTCCCTAAGACGACCCTGTTTTCTTACTGTAGCTTTGCATTCAGGAAATGAGGGTCCTCTACCTTTAAAAAAAAAAAAAAAAACTGGAATCTGGGGATTTAGCTCAGTGGTTTTGGTATCTGCCTTGCAAGCCCAAGATCTGGGGTTCGATCCCTTGTAACCACATACAACAATTCTGGGTGTGGTGGCTCACTCCTGTAATCCCAGCACTCCGGCACTCTGGAGGCAGAGGCAGGAAGATTGCTGTGAGTTTAAGCTGAGTTCAGGGCCAGCCTGAACTATGACAGTGAGACCCTGTCTCAAAAGCAAGCGCGCGCGCGAGAGAGAGAGAGAGAGAGAGAAGGAAAAGCAAGAAAGCAAGCAAGCATGTAATATTTACGCATGTGTCTAGTTTGTTTCACTTAACATTATGGTCTCAAGATCTATCCATTTACCTACAAATGACTCAAGTTAACTTTTTCTAGCACAATACTACTCTATTGTTTATAAACAGATTTTCTTTATCCATTTACCTACTGATGGCTGCTTCCAAGATTAAGCTTTTATTAATTATGTTGCTGTATGCAAGGGATATGTGTGTATCATTTTAATATGACATGTTTAACTTTCTCAGGAAGATACCTAAAAGAGCAAGAAGTGCATTGAAAGCAATGTCTAGTTTGTTTTTTGAAAAACCTCCCTACTGATATCCATAGTGGTTGTACTGCTTATATTCACAGCAACAATGCAGAAGAGGTCCTTTTTCCCAGAAGCCTTAAGGATTTATTATTACTTGATTTCTTGGTAGCCAGTCTTTGTGGACTAAGAATCTCAGCGTTATATTAACTTGCATTTCTATAATGGCCAGAGATGTTAAACATTTTGTCATTTTTTATTGACCATTTATTCTTCCAAGTAGGTCCCCATTTTTTGGATTAAGTCTTTTGAGTTTTTTTAGTTCTTTATATGTTCCAAATTTTAGTCTCCTGTCTGAGGAGTAGCTACCAATTTTTTTTTTTCATTCTGTCAATTGTTTCTTCACTTGGTTGATTTCTTTGCTGTGCAGAAGCTTTTTAATTTGTTGCTGTCCAGTTTGCAGATTATTGGTGTTTTTGGTCCACATGAAGCTCTGTTAAGAAAGTCTTTGCCTGTCTCTTCAAGAATTGTAAAGTTTTTATCTTCCAGAAGGTCATTTCTGTTTTAACATTTAGTTCTTTGATCTGTTTTTATAGTAGTTTAGTACATGGTGAGAAAACAGGTCTAAATTCAGTCTTCTGCTTGTAGATAGTCAGTTTTCCTAACACCATTTATTAAAAGGCTGTCTTTCTTGCATTGTGTGCTTTTGGCCTTTTGTCAGAGATAAGATATATGAATGTAGCTGGGTTTGTTTCTGCATCCCTGCTGCGTTCCATTGATCTACAGGTCTGTTTTTCTGTAGGTGCTATGCTGTTTTTATCACTGTAGTTTTGTAATCTAACTTTAAACAGATTGTTGATGTCTCATGCTTTGCTCTTATGGTTCACAATTGCTTTTGCTATTCTATATCTCTATGGTTCCATCCAGATTTTAGGATTGTTTTTTCTGATTCTGCAAGGAATATTGTTGATACTTCAGATACCCTTGAATATATCAGTTTTGAAAATATGGCTGTTTTGACAATACTGGTTCTGCTTATGAAGAGCAGAGGACATCTTTCCATTTTCTCATGTCCTCTTCAGTCTCCTTTTTCAGAGTACTGCAATTTTCAGTTATAAAATTCTTTCACTTCATTGTTAAATTAATCCCTAAGTATTTAGTTTTTCTTGAGGCTAATGTAAATAGTATTGTTTCCCTAATGTCAGTGAGTTTATTGGTATGCTAGAACACTGTTGGACCGGGATCTTTCTCAGTGGTTCCAGCATCTGCCTCACAAGCACAGGGTCCCAAGTTCGAAACCTGATAACCACACACCACAGTGTCAGTTGTGGTGGCTCACGCCTGTAATCCCAGCACTCAGGAGACAGAGGCAGGAGGATTGTTGTGAGTTTGAGGTTTGCCTGGGTTACATAGTGAGTTTGGGGCCAGCCTGAGCTACAAAAAAGAGACCTTGTCTCCAAAAAAAAAAGAAAGAAAAAAGACACAATCGTCCTGCACACTTTCCTGGCAAGCACAAGGTCAACCCCTGGTACCACCACAACAACAAAAAATCACTATCGATAGCTGGGCATGGTGATGCACACCTGTCGTCCCAGCACTGGAAAGGCTGAGACAGAAAGATTATAGCTAGTATGAAGCCAGCCTGCGTTACGTAGTGAGTTCAAGGGTAGCCTGGACTATATAGCAGGATCTTGTCTCAAAAAACCAAAGCCAGGGGCCGGGGAGTTAGCTCTGTGGTTCCGGCGCCTGTCTTGCAAGCGTAAGGGCCCGGGTTCGATTCCCCGGTAACCACATAACAATACTGGGTGTGGAGACTCACCCCAGCAGCAACCAGTACCACATACCACAGTGCCGGGCGTGGTGGCTCACGCCTGTAATCCCAGCACTCGGGAGGCAGAGGCAGGAGGATTGCTGTGATGTGAGTTGGAGGCTGAGCTCAGGGCCAGCCT
>PVIR01025644.1:9160-24793 GCA_004026965.1 Petromus typicus | reverse complement strand
TTTTTTTTTTTTTTTTTTTTTTTTTTTTTTTTTTTTTTTTTTTTTGAGACAGGGTCTCGCTTTGTGGTTCAGGCTGGCCCTGAGCTCAGCCTCAAACTCACATCACAATCCTCCTGCCTCTGCCTCCCGAGTGCTGGGATTACAGGCGTGAGCCACCATGCCCGGCACTGTGGTATGTGGTACTGGTTGCTGCTGGGGTGAGTCTCCACACCCAGTATTGTTATGTGGTTACCGGGGAATTGAACCCAGGCCCTTGCGCCTGCAAGACAGGCGCCGGAACCACTGAGCTATATCCCCGGCACCCCAGCACCCATTTAAATGAGTTTAGAGCTAGGGTGTGGTAGCACCACTTGTAGTCCCAGTTACTTGGAAGGCTGAGACAAGAGGATTGTTTGAGCCCAGGAGTTCAAGGCCAACCTGAGCAACACAGCAAGTACTTATATGAAAAAAGAAGAAAAAATACAGAAAATGACTCTAATATACTATGCCTTTCTGATGTCTTTTTTATTTCCAGTGTCCGGGATGCAACGCAGGCTTTCTGCATGCTAAGCAAGCACTCTTAACTACTGAAGCACATCCCTAGCCCACTCTGCAGTTCTGAAATTCAGAAGTGAAACTGGGTAGAGAGTGCTTGACTGGAGGAAGAAAACAAAGTGTTCACAGCAGCAGCCCGGCAGGGAGGGCTGGGGACCTTAAAAGAGAACACACTGACCGTGAACCACAGAACGCAGCAAGGTGGCTTTGAGAAGATGGCCCGCCACCACAGTACTTCTTTATTTTTACTGCATGGTTTGCATTTCAGTCTTTTGGACTGCTCTTACAAAAGTTTGCAGAGAGCGCAGGAATCCCCCATGTCTCCCCCAGCTCAGCTTCCACAGCCTTTAATGATGTTTCAGTTACCTCTAGGAATCAGATGGAAACCCAGGCTCCCACATGCTCCTACCCACCTGACTTCCCACTATTTATCAAAAGAAACCTACAGCCCTTGGCATGCAGGACCCTGTGTACTTTTCTTCTCACGTCCTCTTATCTGCTCTGGCTCTGCTCTGGCAGCCTTCCCACAGTCACAGCATAGCGAGGTCTTCCAACATCAGGGTCTTTGTACTCACTGTTCCTCAACTCTGTAAGACAAGTTCTTCCCCTCTTTCCGTATGGCTGATTCCCTTGAATGTCAGTTTAAATGTCACCTCTACCTTTTCCACTCTAGCTAGAGTATCCCCATTCTTGTTCCCATGCATAGTCTAGTTCTCCGTCACAAGATCCAGTGTGTTTTCTTGGAGCATATACAATTAGTTTTATGGGCTCACTTGATTATTGGATGGCTCCCAAACAGGACGCAAGCTTAGGATAGCAGGCTCCTAGCTGTGTAATCTTCAGGCCGTCTTGCACCTACAGCAGCACCTGTCACCAAGTATGTACACCACATTTATTGTGAATCTTATGTCCTGTTGAGTTGAGTCTTTGTATTGGTTGGCATTCCCTGGGGAAACAGAATCACTGCGATGAATGGATAGATGATAGACAATCGATCGATCGATAGATAGATGAATAGATAGATAGGTAGGTAGATAGTAGACAGATAGGACTTGGGAGAGTCCACAATGGCCCTCTAGGTGCTAGAGAACTGGAGATGGAAGACATAGAACATGAAGGATCAAGGATGCAGCAGCGGCCCAAGGTCAAGGCCTGGAAGCTCACTGGAGAATTGCTGATGTGAGTTGGAGACACAGGAGAGTGATGTCCAGACAGTGGAAGACACACCCACTCAAACAGACTAGAGCTATTCAAGTACTTAGGCCAACTTCCTTCTTTCCTTTTAGTCCACCCAGGCTACAAGCCTATTGGTTGGTACCACTCACAGCAGGGGGCTTCTCTCCCTCAGTTTGCAGGCCTACATGCCAGTCACCTCTGAGCCCACCCATAGACACACCCAGAAGTGTGTTTAGTGTCTCCTAGTCCAGTTAGGTTAACATGTCACAGTGACCAGTCACAGCCTTGATTAATGTTAAGTCTTGTTTCCTGGGTAAGGAAAATGGCCAAGAATCTGAAGCTAGATGTGGAAAGAATAAAGGTCCTGGAATTCATCAGAAAAAGAATGAAGAGTATATTCATGAACTTTAAGCATGGACACAACCATCCCATTCATTTACCAAACATCTGCTGAGTGCCTACTATAAACTTGAATTATATTGAGCCTTGGGAAATAAATGAGCATGGAGAAGAGAGAGCTAGACTCAAGCAGAGACTAAATATGGAAGGACACTAAGGGCCAGGGGTGTGGCTCAGCCGCACAGCTCCTGTCTGGCAAGTGTGAGGCCTTGAGTTCAATTCATGGTATCAGACAAAAAAAAGAGACACTAGTACAGGGTGGTAGGTACAAAATCAAAAACATGTATGCACGGCCATTAGGATACAAGAAGGTGTGAATGGGTCCTTGCTGGAGGAGGCAAGAAAGGCATTATTGAAGATGTACTGTATGGGCTTTGACTTGAAAAATGAGTAAAGTTCACCACATGGAGGTTTATAGTAAAGTAATCAAGACAATAGGAATGGAACTGCCTCACCCCTTCAATTTATTTATTGAAGAAATTGAGTTATTATTCCTATGGAATGACCAGTGGTTCTGGGTTTTGTTTGATGGACACTGACGGGTATGTGTGTGTGTGTGTGTTTGTGTGTGTGTGTGTAGTGCTAGAGATGAAACCCAGGGACTCAAGGAGACTAAGCAAGTGCTCTATCACTAAGCTGTACCTCTAACCCTTTACAAACTTTGAGATAGCCTCTCATCAAGTTGTCTAGGCTGGCCTCAGACTCATGATCCCCACACTTCAGACTCCTGAGTAACTAGGGTCGGTTGCCAGGAGTGCGCTTTAAGCATGGACACAACCGTCCCATTCATTAACGTTTTAGTCCGTGTTCCCACTCCTGGGTTCCATTGCCCGGAGTATACCACTGCACCTGGTGTCTAGGTTCTTCTTTGCATCCAGTAAGCAAAGCTACAGGCTTACTCAGAATCACATATTTTTTGGCAAGAATACTACATAAGAGATATTGTAATTCTTCACATAAAGAATCTCTCTCTCTCTCTCTCTCTCTCTTTCTCTCAGTCACATAGTTGCCATTGATCAATGCCTACATCCTTTACTTCATTGACTCTGAAAAATAACGATATCCGAATTCAAAGGCTTTCAAACATTTTCAGTTCAGATTTTTCTTTTATACTCCAGAAAGCTTCTGTTTACCCACATTATATGTATTGCTATTTACCATGCTTAATATTAAAATGAGAAATTTAAAAAGCATTACTGCATTGCAGGTAACAGTAAGAAGGACGGAGGACATAGCTCGGCAGAACAGTGCTTGCC
This sequence comes from Petromus typicus, assembly GCA_004026965.1. NCBI lineage: Eukaryota > Metazoa > Chordata > Mammalia > Rodentia > Petromuridae > Petromus > Petromus typicus. The sequence goes on along the minus strand of PVIR01025644.1, from coordinate 21,428 downwards.
TAACACACATAAGGCCCTGGGTTCCACTGCCTGCACTAGAAAAATGAATGACAATAGCCATAACATAACTAACGTCTTAAGAAAGACGACCATATTACCCAAAAACAAAGAAAAATATTCAGGAGAAAACTTGGCACCGCGTATTTGTGTAAATCTCTTTAATGCCTGGCTTCATAGGAGACAGGTTGCTTCTCATGTCTTCCATACTGTTTCAATATGGTTGAGACACAGGGGGACAAATCCAACTTCACACAGATCTGTAGTTAGAAAGGGAGGAACCTTTCATATATTTGTTTTATTTTATTCTTTAGTACTGGGCCTCAAAGCCAGAGATTTTCACATGCTAAGCACATTGATCAGCCACTAAGTGGCATCCCTGCTCAGGAGGAGCATTTGAAAGCCTCTGTAGACAGTGGTAGTTTCGGACCGGGGATTTAGCTCAGTGGTTCTGACGCCTGCCTTGCAAGTGCACGGACCCGGGTTCGATCCCTGGTAACCACATATAACAATGCCGGGTGTGGAGACTCACGCCCAGTAGCAATCAGTACCACATACCACAATGCCAGGTGTGGTGGTTCACGCCTGTAATCCTAGCCCTCAGGAGGCAGAGGCAGGAGGATTGCTATGCGTACAAAGCTGAGCTCAGGGCCAGTTGGAACTACAAAAGCAAGACCCTGTCTCAAAAAAAAAAAAAAAAAAAAAAAAAAAGAAATAGTAGTTTCTTCAAAACTAAACTGCAATGTGGAATCCAAAACCACATCAATATATTTTTATATTTGTTTTATTAAAATCTACCTTGTACTTTGAATGATCATTTGAAACTATTGACAGTGTGGCAGCAGCACAGGTGAGTCACTTCAGAACTATCGGCTCCCTGAGAGGTATGCTGAGGGCTGACACATTTCACTACACATTGTCTGAAAAGGCACAGTTGTTAATATCACTACCAATCTCATTAGAAAAGTCTTCAAAATATTGAGAAGATATTAAACTCCGAGTGGGGGATACAAGTTTTCCAAAATGTCTGTTTTCACTTGAAAGCTTGAATTTTGTCATTGGCAACAAATGCTGTCAAATTATTTTATTTAAAGTGACAGGCTCCCTCCTTAACGTCTGAGATGTCTGCCAAATAGCAGTATCTGAATAACCATAGGTTGCTGGTCAGTGATTCTTTCAAATAAAAATTATGTTCCACAAGGAAACGGATTATTTTTGCATAGCCACACCTAAGCTCCCAGCATTCTGGGAGGCTGAGGCAGGAGGATTTCAACTTTGACCCCAACCTGAGCAACTTAGTGACTTAGTGAGATTCTTAAAATAAAAAATAGAAAAGGCTGGAGATTAGCTCACTGCAAAGACCTTGGGTTCAGTTCTCAGTAATACACACACAGACACATTTGAAAAAAAAAAAGAAAGAAAGAAAGAAAAATGAATGATTAGCTATCAGAGTGGTATATGCCTATAGTTCCATATATTTGGGAGGCTGAGGCAGGAGGGTCCCTTGAGCCCAAGAATTTGGGGTCAACTTGGGCAACACAGTGAAACCACACCAAAAAGAAAAAAGAAAGGAAAAATTAATCTGAACTCATGAATCCCTGAAAAGAAATCCAAGAACCCATGCTTTAAGAACCACCATTCTGTCATTTTTAAATTGGAATATTTCCACAGAGAGAAATTTTTCCTCATTTCCTGTATGGTTACTCTGAGGTCAGTTTGGATAAGAAAGCCAATTAACTTATTTCCCTTTGTTTTCCAGTTTTTGTTAAAAAAGTTCTCATATCCTCTGAAGGAAATCAAGAATTTGGGGGGCCAGGGATTTAGCTCAGTGGTTCCAGGGCCTGTCTGGCAAGCACAAAGTCCCGAGATCAATCCTTGGTAATCACATACCACAATGCTGGGCATGGTCGCTCATGCCTGTAATCCTAGCACTTGGGAGGCAGAGGCAGGAGGATTGCTGTGAGTTCTAGGCTTGTCTGGGCTACATAATGAGCTCAGGATCAGCCTGAACTACAAAGCGAGACCCTGTCTCAAAATTTTAAAAACAGAATTTTTGGTTTGTTTCATTATGAACTTAGAGATGCTAACATATGATGTTTCACTCATTGCAGTTATTTTTTATTGATACTTGCTGTCCCATCAGTGGCTAATGGTAACCCCTTCACATTGGCTGCTGGGTCCCTCCAACATGATCCTGATAATCTTCAACTGCTTCTTTGCCTACTTGGATGACCAGATAATCAATGATCCTTTTGCACTTTTCCTGACTGAGTATTGCACTCAATCATTTCCCTAAGGTTCTCCAGTTTCTTTCAGTAGGAAATGATATTTAAAACCATAATCTCTTCAGGAACCTTGGTATAAGCCTGTAATCCCAGCACTCTGGGAGGCTGAGGCAGGAGGCTTACTGGTTCAAGCCCAGTTTGAGCAATTGAGCAAGATCCTGTCTCAAAATCAAAATTTTAAAAACTGGGTGTGGTAGTGCTTGCCAGTGCTGGGATTCACCAATGGAAAGGCTGAAGCAGGAAGATTAGCAACAGTTTGAGTTCAAGGCCAGTCAGGACTATGTAGTGAGTTCAAGGCCAGAATGAACTACATATTGAAACCCTGTCTCAAAAAACCAAACCAAATTAACATATATATATATATATATATATATATATATATATATATATATATATGTATATATTTGTGTGTGTGTGTATGTGTGTGTGTGTGTACTTCTTAAAAGGGATGAGGATATAGCTTAGTACAAAGGCACTAGTTCAGCTCCCAGTACCACCACACACACAGACACACACTCACACATGCACGCAGTCGATACAGACACAATCTGGGTGCCAGGAATACTGTGGCAGATACTGATGCATTGTCTCTTATTAGTAGCTCATCTTTTTAGATGGCTGTGAAAACAAATCTGGGCACTTTATTTTTCTTCCTATGCCAGTTGGCACTGAATCTTTATCTGGAGAAGGGATTGAAGAGACACTGCAGAGGGAAAGGGTCTTGCTTTCTGTTTCCAGTGTGCTCCCTTCTTTCGGCAGGCCTGAGCCCCGTGCCTAGTCCTGCAGTGTGGTATAGCTGGCAGGACCCAGTAAGGAATACCCCAGAAGACAGGTTTCTATCATGTTCCAGAGGACAGCTTTCCAGCAAGCTCCATAGAGTGTTTTCCAGAAATTTCCAGAGAGTATAATTTCTGTCAAGTCCCTCAAATAGGGTGCCACAACTATGCCAGTAAGTGACCTCTCCAACACGGCAGATTTCAATCTTTGTGGTAGAAGGGACTCATCGGATGCTTCATCCCCAAGGGTAGTAATCACACCATGTATCTGCTGTTCCATATTTGTGTTCACTTGATTCCTGATCAGCCAATCCCTTGTCATTCTACACCCCTCTTACAGTTAGTAATCCTTTATATTGCATGTCCCTGTTCACTGGCCACAGATTGATACAAGTCCTCGCTGCCACTGAGTTGGTAATTTTCTTCTATAGATTGCCAGTGGATGAAAATACATATTATTTTAGCTGGGCGTGGTGGCACACACTTGTATTCCCAGCACTCGGAAGGCAGAGGCAGGAGGATGGCTGTGAGTTCAATGTCAACCTGGGCTACATAGTGAGCTCAGGGTCAGCCTGAACTACATCGCAAGGCCCTGTCAGAAAAAACATTAAAGAGAAAAAAATCAAATTCATTTTTGGAGTACCTATTCCTAGGATTAAAGAGTTTCATTTTATTTTTTCTCTCCTATATTAATTATCTTGGTTCCTGATGGCATTAACACAATTAATTATAAATTTTACCCATTATGTGGATAAATATTCATATTTACACTATAATGTTGTTTTATATCAGAAAAACAAAAACAACACCGTTATCAGCTTAAGAATATTTTGGATTTTCCTTTTATCTTTGTAGCCCTTCAGCAACTTAAAACCCTTTTTTTTAAATCTTAAATGTTTTTTCTCATACTTTTAGCCCCTTTTCCAGAATTATCAGTTTTCTCTATTTTTAAAAGTTGTTCACGCATTAGGGAGACTAATCCTTTGTGATACAACCTAGAAGTAATTTTCCATTTTGTCATTCATCTTTTTATTCTGTCTTTCTAAAGTGTTGCTTGTTTTTGCATGCAAGAAGTTATTTTAGTGCAACCAAGTTTATGTTTTTCTTTTTCCTTATTGCTTTTGTACTTTGAGTTATAACTATAAAAGTGTTATCCTTTCCAGGATTCTAGGGCACGTGTCCTTGCTACCCACATGTGGTGCTTCAATGAGCAGTAGAGGCATCAGCTGCGTTCACTTCAAAATATTCATTAGAAAATGGTGGCACACACCTGTAATCCCAGCACTCAGGAGGCTGAGGCAGGAGGATTGGCATGAGTTCAAGGCCAGTCTGAAGTACATAGACACCTTAAACTTCAGGTCCCAATAAAGAAAAGGGGAGGGAGAAAGAGAGAGATAGAGACAGAGAGAGAAAGGGAGAGAGAGAGAGAGAGAGAGAGGAACAAAGAAATGTGGACTCTCAGGATCCTACCCAGGCCCACTGATTCAGATTCTGCATTTTAACCAGATTCCCTCCTGCCATGATTAACTTGCTGTTGAAAACTCAAGAAGGAGCTGGGGCTGGGGCTCAGCAGTAGAGAGCTTGCCTGGCGTGTACAAGTCCCTGTGTTCTATGCCCAGCACTGAACATTTCACAAATATAAATGTTGAAAAACACTACTCTCGAAAATTTCACCCATATTTTCTCCTGGAACTGAGGAGGTGGATAAATGATTCTTAACTGAAAGTCACTGGTGAGTTCTCACCCACAGCTGTTGAAGAAAACAAAGAAGAAATGGAGCCACCCCCCAGAGCAGCAGAGGGTATAAAATGAGGTCTGTCTAGACAACTAGTATTATTAAATAGAGGCATGGGAATCTTCTATTTAAAAATAAGTCTTTAAAAATATATCTTTTTGCCTTGCTAGGATTATATGATTGACATATTGAACCATCAATTTTAGGAAACAGCTGTGGACGAATTACTAGTGGAAAATGGGCTTTGGTTGTTTTCCCAATGAATAGCACTCTTTCCTGCTGTTAGGCTTTTCAAGAGTCTTGTGACTGTGGACTTTGCAGAGGAAAAAAATAAACCTCTTCATGGCTTGCTGCAGTGCACAAGAAAATTCTATTCCTTTCCACAAGCTGAAAAGACAGTCACGTGACCCACGCTAAATAAATGGGTGGGTAAAAGATTCCATAGAAAGATTCTTGTCGTGCCTTTGCGTTGAGTACCATGTAACTGTTTGTCAGTAATCTTCATTTCTGCCAGAATCTGGTATTCAATCTCTTTTGCCAAGAGGCTATGTAAAACTTAATAAGAAGAAGCATGCTGGAGAATTAAATCTTGACTCAGCTGTTTATAACAGCTTTTTGCATTTTGTATTGTCCTGGAATGCAAAGAGGTTCTTCAAGAATGATTAAAGCAGGAGTCAGCCATGATAACATGATGTTGTCATTCATTTTTAATACATGGGCTTGGATTCAAGAGCCACTGGGAGTTCCAAACACTATCGGAGAGGAAAAGAACTGCTTTGAAGTGCAGAAGTGGCCCTGTGGACATGAGAAATATGCAGGCAGAAAAGTGATAAATGATTTCCTGCTCCATTTCACTTTGAATTTTCTAATATGTCTGAAATATTGAAGAATTGTATTATTAAATACAATTCAGTATATACAAACAGTATACAATTCAGTATATACAAACAGATTTACAATTCAGTATATACAAACAGATTTCAGATATGGAGAAAGGTAGGTTTAAAATGGGAGGGGCCTCTGGTTAGCTGTGTGCTCAGCACGCATGAGGTGTTTGGTCCAATCTCTAGCACCCAAATTATCAATCAGTCAATCAGTAAATCAATGTGTAGGAAAGCACGTCACAAAACTAAAGCAACACCTTTATTGTGCTGCTTGTCGCGAGGTTATAGTTCATGCTTCGATTTTATAAAAAGAAAGAAACTAGACTATTCCAGATTATGAAGATGATTTAATGAGCTTCCATAAATAAAATAACAGCTCCTCACAACTTCATAAAAGACATGATCTTCTCGGCTTTAGACTTCCCTGGCAACCTATGCTCAGAGGAGCCATTTCCACGAGCTGTTTCTCTGTAGTCATAGCGTCAGCCTTTTTACACCAATAAAATACACAGGGAAAATATTCAGTTGCTAGGTGTTCTCATAAATTGCCCGTGGGAGTGTAAATTGGTATAACCCAGAGGTTAATTTTGCTAAATTTATCAAAATTACAAATGCATAAATCTTTTGACCTATCAATTCCACTTCTATTGAGTTATCTTACAAAATATTTACACATGTATGAAAAATATATGTACAAGGCTACTTTCAGTATTAAAGAATGAAAATTATCTAAATGGCCCTTGGTGGAAAGCCAGTTATATCAATTATGACACATCCGTGGAATACTGGTAACTGTGAAGGAAAAATGAGAAAGCTTGCTGCATAGCAGTACGGAGATACATCTATGATAAATCGCTAATGGAAAAAACAAAGAGTAGAACAAGTCAATATAGATACTTGGGCTATTTCTTCTGAAAGCAGAGTTTCCTATAGATTGGAAAGAAATCTAACCAGACAGCTGTGTTGCTGGCCTTTTGCTTCCTAAATGGCCTGAGCCTCTCTCAGCAGTCACTTCTCTAGGTTCTGTGTCCCCACCTCTTCCAGCAGCTGCGGCCACTCAGATCCACCTACAGGCCCAGTTTGAGCCCGGCCCTGGGACGACCAGTTCTTGGGTAGAAAGGCTCCGGGGGCCGGTAGCCCGGTGCCAAGACTCGGCACGGCATGGAGGTGGCCCAACTTCTGTCTGAGCCTTATCTGGCCCCTGACCTGGTCCAGGTGCCCTAGTCTCGGGGTTGGAGAGTCACTCGTGCAGGCCCAGCTCCTGCAGGGCCAGGTCTCCCCATCTAGGAGGGGCCTGCCCGCCCCATCTAAACCCTTGTTGAGAAACGCCAGCGCTCCAGGGCCAGGCTTGGGCCCTGCGCTCTGATCGGTTCATTTGGTCCCTGCCAACTTCACAGTGCTGCCGGCCTGCCTTCTGTAGTGTGTCACACCTGCTGCGACGAGTTTGGTCTCTGTGCCTAAAGCTGCAGTACAGGGTCCAAGGGGCAGCTCAGTCCTTCCCAGCCTATCTCATCCCATTGGCTGAAAGGAGCCGCACTGAAGCAGCGCACCCTTAAAAATGTGCGTCTCTAGGCTCGGTGGTAAAAGACCCTCCAGTAAGAGATGTGCAGTGTTTTTCCCTTTCCTGGGGGAAAAGGCGGCTGGGCATGCCCTGGATCTCATGCCTAGTGCCGCCCCCACACAGAGGCATCGCGCATCTCTTACTGGAAGGTCTGCGCTGCTTCCGCTGACATTTAGTCTGCTTGAGGTTTTCTACACATCTACTAGAGGTTTACGGTTTCAACTTCTAGAGACAGCACCAAGAAACAGATGAAGGCGTTTCACAGTTTTATTTTGCCTTGCACATGCTAAGCATACATTCTACCACTGAGCTCCCCGCAGCCCTCCGTGATCTCCCAGAAGTAGAGTAGGAGAGTGGGAAAGCGGCAGGAGGAGACTGGGGAAGATAATGAACAGGTATAGAGGGGCGCAGTGGGAGAACAGGAAGAATTTGTATTGTTCTACAGCATGATGGGATGATAGTTGACAACAACTATTTGTATATTTTAAAATAGCTAGTAGAGCCAGGCATGGTGGCTCACGCCTGTAATCCCAGCACTCAGGAAGCAGAGGCAGGGGGATCGCCCTGAGTTCCAGGCTAGCCTGGACTGCATAGTGAGTGATTCAATGCCAGCCTGACATATAGTGAGATCCTGTCTCAATAAATAAATAAATAAATAAAATAGCTAGTAGAGAGGATTTTTAAATGCTCCCAACATGCAAAAATGGTAAATGTTTGAGGTGGTGGAAATGCTCGTTATCCTGATCTGATCATTATGTACTGTACTAAAACACTGTACTACCCTGGGCTTCAATACATATACACAATTACCACATGTCATTTAAAAATTAAAAATACAGAGCCAGGCATGGTAGTGCACAACTGTAATCCCAACATTTCGGAGGCTGAGTCAGGAGGATTCCAGAGAGTTCAAGGCCAGCCTGAACTACACAGAAAGACCCTGTCTCAAAAAAAAAAAAAAAAAAATCAAAATACAGGGCAAGGAATGTGGCTCAGTAATAGAACACTTGCTCAGTGTGTGGGGTGCTGAGGGTTTGATCCCCAGTACTGCAAAAGAATATCTAACTGAAAACAAAATAATAACAAATCTCTCTCTCTCTCTCTCTCTCTCTCTCTCTTTCTCTCTCTCTCTCTCCATGTGCATACAGGCTCTGCTTCATTCTGACAATCCAGGCCATGCTGACACAGGTAACAAGTGGGCTCTGTAGTAAAGCAGACGTTCTGAATTATTCAAGGTGATTTCACCATAAAGTTCCAAATGTGATGCTGATTCCACATTTGTGTTTACATTTTCACTGTGTTATGTAATTTGGTTTCTTACTGCTTGGAACGTTAAACCAACATGGAAGTGAAACACAAACAATGATTTATTATTGGACATTTCATCAATCAAACAATACAGAACATTTACATAATGTCACTCTCACATGGTTCGGGGCACCAAGCTGCAAAAGAAAATGTGCATGTCAATACCATAAAACAGTAGGCAGAATCCTAGGAGTTCCAGATATCTGTGCTGGGTCCCACAGATGAGGAATGAAACTCTCCATAGCTGAGCAAAGGACAATTTCTATAGAATCACCAGGAAGTTGCGCTCACACAATTCCCAGAGTTCACACAGGATTAAGGATCTAGGTCACGTCAGCCAGCGTAGGGAAACCTCCCTGAGTAGACAGAACATCAGTAAAGACCCCACGTGTCACCCTTTCAGAGTGTGGCTAAATTGCCCCTAATGAAAGACCACTCTAGGCCTACTCTGAATATTCTTAAAAGCAAGTCTTGAAGGGACCAAGCTGATCTGCAAGGAGCATAAACTGACTCTGGAGCAAAGTCCAATAGGATCTAAAGTTATGTAGCAAGTTCTCAATGGCCTAAAGTTCATCTGCCTGCTGTCCTGTCAGAAATGACCCAGCACGCAAAGAAACAGAAAACGGGGCCCATAACCAAAAGAAAAATCAGTCAAGAGAAATATGAGAATTACAGAATGCTGGGGATAACCGACAAGGATAACAAAATAGCTCTTTCAAATATGCTTAATACAGTAAAGTAAGACATATAGTAAAATAAAATGTGAACAGAACAAACATAGAAATGGATGCCATGTGAAAAGAAGCAAACAGAAGTTCTAGATAGGAAAAATGTGTCTGAATTTATGATCTCTCTCTCTGTCTTTCCCTCTCTCTTGCTCTCTCTCTCTTTGTACTGGGAATTAAACCCAGAGCCTTTACACTGAGCTATATCCTCAGCTCTGTTTTATTTTTCATTCTGAGACAGGATCTTCCTAAATCACTAAATTACCCAGGCTGGGCTTTAATTCATAATCCTCCTGACTGTGCTTGCCAGAGTGCTGGAATTACAGGCAATTGTGTAAGATTAACAACAGATTAGACACAAGAGAAAAGATCAGAGATCTTGAAGACACAGCTACATAAACTAAACTAAACCACAAAAAAGAGAAAAGCTGAGAAACAATACATAGGTCCTCTGTGACCTAAATAACAATACCAAGTAATTTAACATAAGTGCAACTGGAGTCCCACAAGAGAAAAAAAGGGGACACAAAAATATTTAAAGAAATAATGACCCAAAGTTTTCCAAATTTGATTTTTAAAATCCTGTAAAATCACAGATCCAAGTAACACAAGGACTCCCATGCATGAAAGAAAGAAAGAAAGAAAGAAAGAAAGAAAGAAAGAAAGAAAACCGCATCAAGACACATGGGAAGAAGGGAAAGGGAGACAAAAAAAAAAAAAATGAAGTATGCTGTGCACATGTGCCAACTCCCCACGCTGGTGTAACTACAATGTACTGCCAACATGCACCAATACAAATAAAACATTTAAAAAGACACATGAAAGTCAAATTACTAAAAACTAATGAAAGAAAGAAAACCAAATGCAGCCTGAGAAGAAAGGAAAACTATATGCAAATGTACAAAGGCAGGAATCATTCTTGACTTCTCACGACCTGTGAAAGGCATAAAACCAACTCTACAGAACTGAAGGAGAGGGGAGATCTACTTAGAATTCTCTACGGAGAATGTGTAACCTTCAAAAATGAAGGTGTGGGGCCAGGGGTATGGCTCAGATGTGGGGCGGTGCTTGGCTATCAAAAGGCCCAATTCCTAGCAACGTTACACACATGCACATGCACTCACTCATGCACGCACATGCACAGAGAAGACGAGGAAAAAAATTTCAGACAAAAACTGGGAGGATTTGGTGCCAGTACATCCGCACTGTAAGAAAAGTTCATAAGAGAAACATAATACCAGAAAGAGATTTGGGTTCAACACAAAGGAACCAAGAAGGCTGGAATGGTATACAGGTAGTTAAATATAAAAGTCATCTTTCCAATATTCTAATTCTTTTTCAAGAGACTTGTTTTTTAAAAAAATAATAGTAATGTACTTCAGGATCTATAACACATAGATGTAGAAAAATAGAGTGTTTGGCAAATAAACACAAGGAATAAGTGCCTGGGTGAGGGTTCTTACTCAATACGTGAAGTGCTATCATATTATTTGAAAACAAACTGTGATAAATTAAGGAAGCATGTTGAAAATTCTAGAGAAACCACCTCAAACTAAACAAAGAAATATAGAGAATGACCAAATAGCCAGACATAGTAGTGCACACCTAGAATCCCAGCTACTCAGTAGGCTGAGGCAAGAGGATTGCAAGTTCCAGGCCTGCCTGGACAATTTAGCAAGACATTGTGTCAAAAATCAAAATTAAAAAGAGAGTAGCTCAGTGGCAAAACGGCCTTGGGTTACACAGATCCCCAGTGCTTAAGGGTGGGACAGAGAGAGCTTTTAAATTTAAAGCTAATCATTAAATGTAAATGATCTAAATGCCCCCCCAAGCAGAAAGTAGGCCTTATTTTTTTTTAAGCACGACTCATTTATATGCTCTCTATAAGAAGGAAATGCTGAGAGAGTAGAAGGAAGTAGTCAGGCATAGTGGTGTAGGTATGTTGTTCCAGCACTTGGGAGGCTGAGGCAGGAGGATCACTGCTAGTTCAAGGTCAATCTGGGCTACTCAGTGAGTTCAAGGTCAGCCTGGACTACATAGAGAGCCTTGCCTCAAAATAAAACAAGAATTGAAAATAGAGATGGATAAAGTGAAGGAAATTGGAGATTTCAACTTAATTCTCATAGTAATTGGTAAAACAAGCAAACAGAAAAGCAATTCAGAGTAAAGGATACTTAGGCAACATAATCATTAAACTTGGCCTAACTGACACTATACAAATGCTCCACATGACTATTGTACACCCAGGCATGTGGGTGCGTGTGGAACAATCACCCAGCAAGCCATGGCCTAGTGAGAGGAAGAAGATGGTACACCTGGACCACAACAGAATTAAATCAATAAGTAAAACTGATCTGAATGTTTGGAAATGAATGCATTTTTTACTAACCCATGGGTCAAAGAAGAAATCTCAAAAGAATTAATATGATGAATTCCGTTTCTTAACAGATTGAAAATGAAAATGCAATAAACCAAAATGTGTGAGTTGCAGCTAGAAAGGTGCTTTGACCTTGGAGGAAATTTCCTAACATTAAATCCTTATGTTAGAAGAAATATCTAAATCTAATGGTCTAAGCTTCTAATCTCAATAAAGAGAAAAAAGATGAACATATTAAACTTAAAGTGATTAAGAGGAAAGAAAAAAGTAAAAAGCTCAAACTCACAAACAGAAAATGGAGCAATAAAAAGATCAGCGAAAACAAAAGCTGGTTCTATTTAAAAATATCAATACAACCGATAAACCTCTAGCTACACTGGTCAGAAGAGAGAAGATGTAAATGATCGATATTAAGAATAAAAAGCGGGCCGGGGAGTTAGCTCAGTGGTTCCGGCGCCTGTCTTGCAAGCGCAAGGACCCGGGTTCGATTCCCCGGTAACCACATAACAATACTGGGTGTGGAGACCCACACCCAGCAGCAACCAGTACCACATACCACAGTGCCGGGCGTGGTGGCTCACGCCTGTAATCCCAGCACTCGGGAGGCAGAGGCAGGAGGA
>PVIR01025643.1:0-24694 GCA_004026965.1 Petromus typicus | reverse complement strand
TGTAAAATAAGGTGAAAGGGGACAATGTGGAGATTGTAACAAAAAAGTAAGGAAACAAATTTTATATATATGGGGGGGGTGGTAGGGTGGGTGGGGCTATGGGAAAAAATGAGAATTAAGTTGTGTCTTATACTGGTACAAATCCCCATTATGGAGTGCAATCATGTTGTGTATATTTAATGTACCAATAAAAATAATTTAAAAAAAAAATTAAAATGCTGTATTTTCATACTAGATATAAAATTAAATTGAAGTTAAAGGATGATTAGAAATTCTCCAAATGTTTAAAAATTAAGAAACTCTTTTCAGAATAAAATTGAATAGAAAAAGAAAACAATTGAGATAAGAAAAATAAGGCTCATTTGCATTTGCAGCATGAAGCCAAGGCATGCTTAAAAAGAAAGTATAACTTTCAATTAAACAATTAGAGAATATTTGGGCTGGGATTTAGTTCAGTGGTTCTGTGCCTGGCGTGCGCGTCCTGGGTTCAATCCCTGGTAATCACATAACAAAGTGTGGGGCAGGGTGATTCACACCTGTAATCTCAGCACTCGGGAGGCAGAAACGGAAGGATTGCTCGGTTTGATGCTGAGCTCAGGACCAGCTTGAACTACAAAGTGAGACCCCATCTCAAAAAAGAAAGAAACAAAAAAGAAAGAAAGAAAATTCTAAAAGCAGAAGATAGTATGGGCAGTATCACAAGGATTGTAGTTGACTAGTCACATGGAGACAGCTGTCATCCCATCTAGTTATGAATATAAGGCTTGAGTTGAGCTCACTGAACTCCTGCAGGCTTGATCTCTGCAACAGTAAGGCTTCTGGAGGTGGGACTAACTCCAAAAACTCACCTGTAGCTGTAATCTACAGGATTTCTTCACTCTTCCAGTGAGTGTTTGTTGCGGCAACCAGGGTAGCCATGCACTGAAGCCTCTGCCTAAGTCCCAGCACTGCTGCCTCACTTATTCAGAGTGCACAGACAAGTAAATGGAGTGAGTCTCTGGGACTTCTCCCCATATGCTGGTCTTTTGAGAGCTCAGGGCCCAAGAATCAACGTGGGAGCACTGAAATGCATTATTTCTGACAAGAAAACAAGAAGGCTCCTCCTCCTCAGTGGTTGTAGGAGGGCTCAGGGTTCAAACACTGCACAAAGGCAAGCCAGACTTACATGCCAGAGGGCGGCCTGTTCAACATTAGCAGCAGCATTTAGCATTGACAGACTAGTAGATGGAGTCTCAGGTTTATGTGTTGTATTATGAGTAACTAATTTTAGTTACTGACACATAATTAGTTATGTGTTTAGTTAATGACACATAATATAACAGCTATTAGCATCCTCTTATTATTTGATTATAAAATTTTTAGTTTTTCATAAAATAAAAAATAGATACTAGAAAACAGAATGCATGAAATCAACAAAAAGTTTATATTCTTCAATCAGGTAGGTGTCATTTCAGCTATGCAAGAATGCTTTAAAATTCAACAAATCTAATGCATAACATTAATGGAAGCAAAAACAAAGAATGCACGACCTCAATAAACATAGAAAATATCTTTAACAAAATTTAATATTCATTTATGATAAAAAAACATAACAGAAAATAGGCATAGGAGGACCTTATATCCATCTGTGAAAGCCATTACTGATAAACCTACTGCCAACATATTAAATGAAGGAAAATTGCAATCTTTCCCTCTGAAATCAGAAGTCGAATAAGAACATTCTTTATCACTATACTTTAACATGTTATTCAAAACAGCAAGAGTAACTAAATAAGAAAAAGAAAAGAGATATGTATTGGAAATTAAGAAGTCAAATTACCACTAATTGTAGGTGACATGATGCTGTACAAAGACCAAAAATATCCAACAAAATACTCCTAGAATTAATAACCAAATTTAGCAATATAGTAGGATGCAAAACCAACATACAAAAATTAGTAACATTCCTGTACAACAGATAATCAACTCTCACATAAAGAAATCAGGAAAACAATATGCTTCACAATTGCATCAAAATTTTAGGCAGAAAGTAATTGACCAAGAAAGAGAAAATTTTATACAACAGAATCTACAGTACTCTGAAATGAAAGCTTTACTTGGACCACAGAAAAAGCAAAGTATTCCTTTGTTCCTAGATAAGCAGAACAAAATATCAAAGTGACCATGTTTACCAAACATGTATAGATTTAATCCAATCCCAGTCAAAGTACCAATAGCATTTTTCATATACCTGGCAAAACAATACTAAAATTCATATTCATCCAGAAAAGTATTAGAAAAGCAAAAGTAATGCTCCAACACGTTTCTGGAAAGAATGTTATTTTACAACACTACAATAACAAAAACCACATGAAAAAATAAATAGACATGTATTTTAGTGGAACAAAGTAGAGGATGTAGAAATAACTCTACATATATTCAACTAGTTGATCTTTGACAAAGGGTCCAAACATACATTGAAGCAAAATTTTTTCCCTTTAGTAAATGATGCTGAGAAAATTGTTATCCATATGCAGACTAATAAATTGATATATTTTACCATGTATTAAACTAAAATAAAAATGGATCAAAGACCTAAATTTTAAAATAGAATCACTTAACCAGTTGGAAGATAAAATAGATGAAACTCTTGAAGTCCTGGGTGTAGGCAAGGATTTTCATAGCAGAACCACAGGTGAAGAGTAATACCAAGAATCAATAAATAGGATCATATCAAATTAAAATCTTCTGTCCAGCAAAAAGAAAAGGAGAGAGAAGAGCAGATTCCCTACAGAATGGGAAAAAATGGCCAGTTTATCTAGGACAGAAGACTATTGTATGCAGTATATTAAGAATTCACAAAATTAGCATCCCCAAATCTAAATGACTGAATCAAAAATGGATAAGTGAATTGCTATTTCTCAGAAGAAATACAAATATCCAATAAATACATACAGAAATGCTCAATGGCCCTGAGTATTATAGAAATGCAAATAAAACACTGAGATTCCACCTAACTCCAGAAAGAGTGTCATAAAAAATTAAATGATAAGAAAAACGGACCTACTTATGAGTAGAAGGGATGGATCCCTCTACATTGCTGCTTGGAATGTAAAGTAGGAAATCAGTTATGGAAATAAATACAGAGGTTTCTCAAAAAAAAAAAATTGGAACTAAAATTCTACTTAACCCAGCTATTGTCCATTTAAGTAAATACCTAAAAGGGTAAGTCATCATTTTATAATGATAAATGCATACTCATTTTTTTTTTCAAGGTTTTTTGAGAAAGGGTTTCGCTTTGTGGTTCAGGCTGGCCCTGAACTCAGCCTCAAACTCACATCACAGCAATCCTCCTGCCTCTGCCTCCCGAGTGCTGGGATTACAGGCGTGAGCCACCACGCCTGGCACTGTGGTATGTGGTACCGATTGCTGCTGGGGTGAGTCTATAAGCCCAGTATTGTTATGTGGTTTCCGAGGATCAAAACTGGGCCCTTGCAAGACAGGCGCCGAACCACTGAGCTATATCCCCGGCCCTACATACTCATGTTTTTAACAGCACACCTGGCTAAATCTTGCAAGTAGTGTATATGTTCATCAACACATGAATGAAGAAATGTGACATTCACACCCAATAGAGTACTACTCTGTAATAAAGATAAACTTGTGTCATGTATAGGAAAATTGATACACCTTAAGACCACTTATCTTCAATGGCTAGAGTTTCTTCATTTTAGCAATTGTTGCATAATATTAAATTTACCATTATGCTGATGAATGATTTTAAATAGTTATTTCCTCAAAATATTTTTATATTTAACAAACTATGAAAGTGAACATTAATTTTTCCCTCTGCCTAAAGCAACAGTGGATTCTACCTTTTATTCACTTGTTCCTTTGGAAATGCTTATGCTTCACATTTTGCCAGTGAAGTAGTCATTACTAGTATAATGGTATAGCTTGTTCTTTTGTCAAATTTTATAGGAACATTCATTTCCTCTTGAATAGTAAATATTCCCCAAATATTGTAGAGTCATTTTGGCTACAACCATGCAGCTTTATAGGATTGGTTTAACAAGGCTTCAAGAAAAATTTGCTGCATTTCTTGTTCTTATTTGCTTCTATCTAAATTATCCTATAATATGATATATTTTTTGCCATCATCATGGAGGGTTGAAATTGAGGACACTCTTGCTTTTATGTATAAGGAATTGATTTCTAACAATAGTGTTTCATTGCACAAAATATTCTAATCACAGAAGTTCAATTTTAGGAATTTTAAAATATGATCATGTTGCTGCCTTGTCTTGACTAAAAGTTATATGTAGTGGTTTATTTCCATTTATTTTGTATTGGTTCCTGCTTTAAAGATATCTTGGAAGCTTTAGCCAGTGATCATTTATGCATTAAGATATGTCTTTTACTGGTATTATTTTACCATTGTTGTAAATAAAATATTCTAAATTTCTATTGATATATATATAATCAGTACATATATAAATTCATATTAATTTATATATGTATTCAATATACATAATTTGAATAAATATATTAAATTTAATTTCTGTATTAATATTATCATTGTGACAACATCCAAAAGAACAAAATAATTTTTTTCTGTGGTAATGATGTTAATAAAAACATACTTAAAGTTCTAGGAGTGCATGACTTGTGATGCTTAACATACCACCAACCAACCAATCAGTCAGTCAGTCAAATAATTTTTGAGAATAATTATTTGCAATATAGGAAAATAATCATCTTCTGAATATATATATTTGTTTTAATTCTGGTGGATACTAGTAAAAGCTGTGAGACACAGAATTTCTGAGAATCCAGGGGGGTTTTTTTCTAATTTTTGCTTCTTAATTGCACATACTTTTAAATTACTTTTCCACATTTCACTTTGCCCATCTTCATTGCAATGTTCTTTTCCATTCCTTCCATTCAGTAGGTTGTGGAAACAAGAAGAAATGAAGCTTGGAGTTAGTAATTTGCAATTTTACTGCATCTTCCATTAGCCCCAATTCACTGAACAAATTAGACACTTTGGTAGACACTCTAAGTAAATAAATAAAAGTTTCTTTAGCTTGACTGTAATCTCTGCATTGTTTCCAAAATTTATGGCACATTTGATTGACTTATTTTTCTCTAACTATATACATGTGGTTTTTTTTGTTTTATAAAGATTTTTTTATGTTTTCCAAATGTCTAGTCTTAGTTAAAAATCAATTTCCTATGATACTTTAATACAACAAATGAAATTTATGATTTAAAAAACAAAATTACTACATGAATACATTTTATTAGAAGCAGAAAAATGTGTATATTATACAGGCCATAATAAAGGAATTGGTCACTCCTGGCTTCAAAAAAATTTTGTACTTCTCAACTTTATTTCTGTCTGACTTCCTCTTGTCCATTAAGGGAGCCAGTAGGTGGTACCTCGCTCACCATTCCTGCCTGGGACTGCTACCTGTACCTGTGTATCCTTTACAGTAATTCAATCTTGTTGGGTTCAAGACAGCAGACTCTGCTACAGAGACAAATGTAGAATCAAGAGATAGAGAATTTTGCTGGCATGAAGCCCTGAACTGACTCAAATTCCCAGATTTATTGCATAACAACAAAGGAATATTACATTGCTGAGCACAAAAGTCTGTTTCAAGTTGACAAGGCAGAATGGTACCTTGGATAAATGACTAACATTTAAGTTATTGTGCCTTAGGCAGCTTCCTTGTACTCCCAGTAAGGTCCTTCTCTGTTCAGCTGACAAAGTATCCCACCTTACATGTTCCATCTCCTCGGAGTCAGCAGTCTTCCACCTCCCCAAAGTCGACCCGAGCAACGTTGACCTGTGGGGTGTCACAGTGAACTCCTTTTACTGTTTTTGAAAACTAATTCCTACCATGTCGTCTTCCTCTACTTCCAGTGGCCCCAGTGACTATACATTTCAGAGGACAAATCTTGGTCTGCTAGATTCGTTTGCTTGCAAGGCCATGACCAAGCATGGTTTTCTCCATGTTGTTCTTGCATAGTATTTGTGAGGTAGACAGATTTACTTCTACAGGAATATAAAGTTTAATTGTCTTGACTTCTGAGTGGTAAATGCTAAGATATAATTTATAGTTCAAAGCATCACTCAGTGAAGCTCAGAATAAAGTTAGCTGTCTCTCGAAATTTCACCCTTGCTGGTTTGTTCTTCCTCACTGAGATATTCATACCTTGATAATTTGTTGGTGACTATTTTTGTAATAAAAACTAGTTTATAAAGTCTAGTTTCATAATCCAGTACTGGTGAGATTTACTTAATATAGGTCATTAAAATGAGTTATTTTCAAGATTTGGCTATCACAAACTGAGCTGCTATAAACATGGGTGCACATAAATAGCTGTGGTATGCATCTTTTCTTTTGTGTATATACCTAGCATGGGAAGGATCAATAGAAACTCTAACCCTAGTTTTTTGAGGAATTTCCATATCTGATCTCCATAATGGTTGTATCAATCTACAATAATCCAAATATACATCGACTGGCGACTGGATAACGAAGATATAGTTTTTCTTTTAAATGGAGTATTACTCTGCCATAAAAAATGACAGGTTTGAGTCATTTCTACACAAATGGGAGTGCCTTGAGAACATGGTGGAGGTTGTAGGTAAGGGGATGAAAAAAAATGAGAATCAAGTCATGTGATATACTAGTGATCATGATATGTACATAAAATGTACTATTTCACAATTAAAAAAGAGCACCAGTCTCACTCATATAAATACCAAAAGGTTAAGTACAGATTCAAAAGTTAAACAGCCAATAGATGGTAAATAAGGCAGTAGAGATCTGCTCTTTTCATTTTAAACATAGGATACTTCCAAATGTAAAACCTATATCATATGTAAATCATACATTGATGTGATCACATCTAAAATATTCTCTCATATTTTAAAAATGTCTTTAGAGATCATATTATAATAAAATCAAAATGAAGATCAGAGATGAAATTTGGAAATTTTGGGCAATTTTGTGGTGTTTACACTCTGGACAGAGAGGCATATAGAAATAATCATAGTGAAATAATATAAGGGAAATGCAATATTAGTTCAAAGAAATACAAAAATTGGGCCGGGGATATAGCTCAGTGGTTCCGGCGCCTGTCTTACAAGCACAAGGACCCGGGTTTGATCCCCGGTAACTACATAACAATACTGGGCGTGGAGACTCACCTCAGCAGCAACCAGTAACACATACCACAGTGCCGGGCATGGTGGCTCACACCTGTAATTCCAGCACTCGGGAGGCAGAGGCAGGAGGATTGCTGTGATGTGAGTTTGAGGCTGAGCTCAGGGCCAGCCTGAACCACAAAGTGAGACCTTGTCTCAAAAAGCCTTAAAAAAAATATACAAAAATTGATAGTAAGAGCATAAAATATCTTACTAAAAGAGAATATAAAGCTAGACTTTTTGAAGAGTTCAGAATTAAGTAGAGATTTGAAAGAAAGAATGATTGTGGGTAATAACTGGGAAAAGATTCAAAAGTAGAATAGACAATTTTTTTTTTTAAGCCTGATGTTACCTAGGAGTAGCAAAGTGTCTCATGTATTGTTATAAAGGTTAGTGTAGAGAACAGAGGTTCAGAAAAAGAAATTCATTCCAGATCATGAAAGAACCTATTAACCCATCAATAAAAGAAATTTTCACTATTTAATACATGTGTGAATAATAAATATTCTACTGGATCAGCACACTATCTACAATGGATAAATGTGATTACTGAGGGGTGACACCAGATAAACTATGTGTAGCATTGGGCTACACAGAACTTCACAAACACTATCTGAATGACAAGGGGTGTCTGTACCACTGATAAATGGTGGTGTACAGAAGGAATCTCTGGTGGGCAATTTCAGCTGCGAAGTACTCTGTGAAATTGGCTGAGGGCAACCTTGCAACTTCATTCAGGTTGACCTCCTTCCTATCTCAATTCTGCTTTTCAATTATTCATTTCTTCATAGCTGTGGTTCTTGGGAATGCTTTTCCTGAATCTCCTGAAGAGAATATTCATATCTCTGCTACCAAAAGAGACTTGTAAGTAAAGTGTAAGAAATATTTTTTATGTAGAAGTATGCAGAAGACACATATTCATGGTACCTAAGTTGACAATAATTCTGTCAGTTTTTCTTCCATTTAACTGCTGGCTTAAAAAGAATTGACAAAAAAATAATAATAAAAAGACATCTTCAGCTTTAGGGACATAAGGGAGTGAAAATGAACAACAAAGACTTAGGGACAGATCAGCCAGAAACACCAGTTTTCCTACATTCTTTAACACAGGAATATGTATTCTACATTGATTTCTTATGTGTCCTCAATTAGCACTTCCAGGGATGCAGAAAAATTTTTGCTAAAGCACTAAATGGAAGAAAATAATAATATTAGATTAGTCCTGGAGGTTGGTCCACCACCAAGGGGCTGACTGATCAATTGCCTGGGGCTGACATTCTTTCTAGATTTCAGACTACATCTTCACATATCTTCACATAGTGCTGTACTAGGTAGTAGATACAGGAAAAGCTATCTATATATCCAGGGTCTTGCATTATAAAGGTACCAAACCTGTCATGACAGGTCTATCAACAATGTCCCTAAGGCCAGATCTCCAATTAACATCACTTTGAGACTGGCGCTTTAGCATGCCAACATTTTTCTTTCTGTAGCAACATGGATAAATTCCATAGCGCTTCCTGTATGTTTGAAATTCAGGAATAAGAGGAACATATTATGAACAGAAAGAATCTTAAAATCACAGAAGGACATGTAACATTAGAGAGTTTTTTATTTCAAAATATTCCATTTTTGGGGGGGCAGTAAGTTGGTGAAATTTAGTTAATACATGGTAGTAAATAAGAATTAATTTGTGTTGTTGGAAACAATGGAAAGATTATTAAAATAATAGATGAAAATAATTAACAAAGCAATGGATAGTTAAAACAGTAAAAGTACTTACTCTACTTATTCTTGCTACACTTTCACTCTCCAAGCAGAGTAAATAGTATGCACTGTCAGAAAAATACTTTAAGCAAAATGATATTACACCGTTTTACAGATAAGGGCAAGTATTTATGGAGACAGTTTCTGTTGCTTAAAATTGCATATGCAGTAAGTCATGGAAAGTGCAGACTTATCCTAACATGCATATTTTTCATGAAAAAATTTAAAGGGTCCTATTTTAATACTATTTAACAAGAACTCTATGGAGTATGTTTCTTTGAAGAAATACACTGAAATACTTTGAGGCTTACTATATCAGATTAATGAGACAGATGAGTCATTTAGAACTAAAACTGTTCTGAACTTAATCTAGTCTTTTTTTGATGATTCAGAATTCTTTTTGAGAGCTTCATTACCAACATAAATTATCACTATTCTAGTGATTCAAAATGCTGAAAGATAGAAATATTCAATAAGATCACACAATATTGGAGGGATTCAGCTCAAGAATAATGTTATTAGATTATATAGTTATATCCATCCTCAAAATATCTTTATGTAATAATATAATTTATTATCCTGTTTTCAAAGAGGAAAAAAATTGAATAAAAATGTCTCATCTAATAATGTGAAAATGTACAAGATCAAAAAGTAAAATCCAGTAAAACTAACTTTAGTGCCATTCACTAATTTCGCAATTAGGTGACTACAATAGATCCTCAGGATGTATTATTCAATTCAAGTATATAGCAATTATTTTGGAAAGAGAGTTGTCTTAGTTTCAGTTTTACATATGAAATTTTGTTCAAAATATAACTGAGTACAATATTTTGGTATGCCTCAAAATTTAAATCTCAATTCCATTTAGACTCTTGTCATTCATTTAGTATTGCAAAAATATAAGTATAAAATATCTATGTAGAGATGATTCATAATTACAGAACTTTTTAAAATACACTTTGAAATCAGTGAATTGTTAGCATTGCCCTACAATTATTTTACTTTCAATTGCTGATTCTTGAAAATGATGAGCGATTTATTTCCAATACCATTTTCTCGATTTCTGTGATATTTTGTTTAACAGGAATGAATGTGTTTATTGACAATAACAGAATTTAAGTTCCATAGATTTCCCTTCCACTGGCAGCTCATATGTAAGATATGTATATTTCCTGTCATCTATAGAGATATTCATAATCCTGCAGAAAATCCAGTAGTATTTTCTGCATTGATGTTAGATGGTTTGTGATCCTATTCTTCTTAATCACAAGGATAGTAAAAAGACTAGATAACTTTTAGTGGATAGAATATGCTCAAAGTAATAATTTTGAATTGAATATTTTTTCTGCCAATATTTGGGTTAGGTTATATTTAATAGTAATTGCAAAGAATGTTAAATAAAATAGATATTTTAAGAAATTATATGTGGCTGTATACAGGACTAACCATAGGGTAAAAATGGGGAAATAATTAAAAATCAGACGGATACCTCACCCATGAGATCTAGTTGTTTAGAGTGTGGCAGAGGGTGTGACTCCGGTGGGGAGTGGGATAATATCACTTTGGAACACAAGAAAGGACTTTTGCTTCAGAGCAGGGCTTTACACTGTGAAATAAAGGTCTCAAGAGGAATATATGAAGAGAAAAATCAGGACAGAAAGAAAATAAAAGAAAATTAACCGCATCTATCTTTACCTCGATTTTGGATGCAATAAAATCACAACAAAATTATTTTACTGTATTGTATACTATCATAGAACTGATCTAAGTTTGTGAGTTCAAATTGAAGCTTTTTTTCCCAAAATTTCAAAATTCAAAAAGTAATACAGTAATATCACAATGTAGTTCCTTTCATCAGGATTCAAGAGAACTTTAGTTTAAAAATTTTTGCATTGTGACTAAAAATATTAAATATGAGGGTAATTCTAAATAAAACAGTTGAATTTAATTGTGCTTAAAACTTAAAGCCTCTACAATGTAATCCCAGCACTCACACAGGAGACAGAGGCAGGAAGATTGCTGTGGGTTTGAGGCTAACCTGGATTACATTATAAGCTCAGGGCTAAACTGAACTACAAAGCAAGATCCTGTTTCAATAATAACAATAATAATAATAATAATAATAATAATAAAGTAACTAGAAAATATAAAACACTTTCTAAACAAAAATTTAAAAAGCAATCTTTTTAAAAAGATCAAAAAAATTTCATTGGTGGATAAAGATCAGTTAAAACATTCAACTGATTTACTGCAGAGATAGAGAATAAAATGTGGTTCATTTTCAAGAACTTCAGACTGACAAATTTTTAAATCTAATACTTTATACAGATGATATGGACCAAGGATACTCTCAGTCTATTGAGAGTGGCAGCTGGTACAAGGTCAATTCTTCAAAATCTAATACAGTTTCAGAAATGTCTTTTCTCACTGATGAGAAAAAATTTTGAGAGAATAAAAAGTTGTTCTTGTCTCGTGCACTTAGGTGTGGAGAACTGTGGATAACTTACTCAGATTTAGGACTTACTTACTTGAACTTACCCAGACTTGTGGATGTCTTCCCTGCCTCATGGGATCAACCATTAGGCTTATTGGTGGAGATCTTCCATGCCTTGTGGGATCTTCTACTACAAGGATTATTGCTCTAGGACTATTAGTGGACATCTTCCCTGTCCAAGGGATCTTCAGTTACAGGGATTATGGTGGATATCTGCCCTACCTTATGCATGCTAGGATTTTGGGGTGTAAAGTCTTGGCACTAGATAAAGTTGTGGCAAGCCCAAGGTATCGGGCTTCCTTCTGATGCTGCTGCTCAGAGTAGCAAGAGTCAAGCCTAGGATCAGCCTTTTTCTCCAAATTCAAATTTTGTTGTTTGCTAATCCTTTTTTTCTGTGGGACTCACGAGGGACTAGAGTTTTCCATAAGGGTTTTGTCTGCATCCTCTTCACCTGTCTACCACATCTATTATCTAAACATGGATTTGGATCTTATCTAATGTGAGACAAGCTTGCAGTAGAGGGAGCAGCACACAGATTTGTGGTGCAGATGAGGTACACTAGTGGTGAGTGTGTTCAGTTGGGAAAATTTTTCTATCTTTGGTAAATTAAAAATATGCGTCGATCTCTGTCACTAAATCAGTATAATTTTGCCCAATCACTTGACTTGCTGCTGAAACAAGCTGAGTATTTGATAACAAAGAAAGATGTAAGAAAAATTATTAAAATATATAGAAAATTATGTTCCATCTTTTCCCAGGAAATGGACAATTAATTCAGTAGCACGGGAAAATGTAGGAACTATTCACTATGAAGCTAGGAAAAGAGGGGACTGCCTTACCCCTCAAGTGTTAACTCCTTGGATCTTAATTTATTCTGCTTTCCTATTTCACTTTTGCCTTATGAAATAACTGAGAGGTGAACATGTGTATACACATCTCATTCTACTTTGCCATCTTCAAAGAGCGCAGGCAAAGTATGATGGCTAACGGTGCCCAAAGTTTATATACAATGGGTTTGTTAGACAGCCTACATAAGAACTATTTTCTGGTTCCATATAATGTTTTTCATCTCACAAAAGTGTGCCTATTTCCTTCTCAGTATCTCTATCTTAAAGTCAAACTGCATTCCTTAATTAGGAAGCAGGTTCACAACAATGCCCAGAAGATGCTCAGTTTAGAAAAATTACTCTTAATATGCTGTTACTGGTGGATTTCCAGATTTACATACACAGCTGATTGTTCAGTATTACTCCTTTGTCAGTTAGATGATTTTCTGTAGAGGGCTTGGTCCTCTGTGTCAGCTGATGGTGAACCTACACAATCTTTTACACAAATTACACAAGGATCAGACAGAAATTTTTACACAGTTCATAGCCTGATTACAACAAGAAATTAGGAGGCAGATATCTAATTCAAAAGCAGCAAATATTCTCATTTTAAAATTAGTTTATGAGAATGCTAATTTAGATTATAAATAGGCAGTAAATCCCATACACTCTTATAATAATCTTGGAGCATATATTAAGGCATGCCAAAACATTGGCACACCTTCATATAACTTGGCTTTGATGGCTCAAGCCTTCTCCCAAAATTGACATTGTGCATGTAACACCATAAAATGTTTTAATTATGGAAAAATGGGACATATCAGAAAAAATCATAAAATAAAAGCAGTTTCACAAGTTGACTTGGAACCACCAAGTCAACTAGCTAACAAAAATAAGTTACCACCTAGCCCTTGCCCTCCCAGTTACAAAGGCCTGCAATGGGCTAAAGATTGCTACTCCAAATATGATGGTGTGTTGCTCTTTGGGAAACATAAGTCCGGGAAATAGAAGTTGAGCCCTTTCCTGGGCTGAGGATACAATAGCTGATCAGGGTCAAGGGGCCCTAGTTCCTCTGAGCCAGCTGTAACCTCTTTAGATCCATGTGTAAGTACAAAACCAGATAGCATGAGTGTCAGGAGATATTTCTTCCCTTGTCAGGGAAACACTTGGGAGCTCAGAATTAGATCTGCCTGCTGCTCAGAGACTATCCACTGGCATGTGAGACTCCTGTGATTCTCTCCACAGGAATTTATGAACTCCTGCCACCTGGAACAATTGGTTTGCTACTTGGAAAATTATCTTCAACTGTAAAAGACATTACTGTTATTCCTGCTGTTATTGATTCTGAAGATTACTCTAAATTGTGTGTTCCTGTTAGTTCCATAGGACTTTGGGTAATTGAACAAGGAGACTATATTGCACAGTTATTGTTCTTATCTAAAGCACAATTAAATAATATTAACATTAAAGATTCTCAAGATAATCCTCAGCCATAAATTCTTCAAGAAGTTTATCTCACTCAAGAGATTGCTAAAAGCCAGCCAATATACAAATTTAAATTGAATGGTAAGTTTTCACAGGGTTAATAGACACAGGCATGGATGTAACATGTGCATGTGATGTCCATGTCCTCCTGGCCTCCTATTTGTGATACAAAACAAGCTAAAATATCATCGATAGGCCTTGGTGCCCCTCAGCAAGTTCTACAAAGCTCTATAGCTTTACTTTCTGAAGGACTCAATGGTCAATTTGGGAGACATTTGTCCTTACATAGCTCCTATAGCTGTAAGTTAATGAGAGAAATGTGTTGGAAAAGTGGGGAGCTGTAGTGACTACTTTCTCCCCTGAAACTTCACACAACTGCTCTGGAATTGGATATAATCAATATTTTCAGTTAGGGCCATTGAAAAGTTTTCTGCCCAAGGCAACTTTGCCTTTACAATGGAAATCAAATGATTCCATTTGGGTTAATCAGTGACCCCTAACTCAGGGGAAACTATTTTAGAAAACTTTATTAGAACAATTTAACAAAGAGCATTTAGACCATCTGTGAGCCCTTGGAACACACCTGTCTTTGTCATCCCCCCCCCAAAAAAAAAAGAAAGAAAGAAAAAAAATCAGGTGAATGTTGCTTAGTTCAGTACCTATGGGCAGTAAATGCAAGCCTTCTTCCAATGAGGACACTATAACCTGGCATACTTAATCCAGTGACAATCCTCTAGAAGTTGCCACTTATAGCTATAGGTTTAAAGGGCTGCTTCTTTAATATTCTCTTGTGCCCAAGTGACAGACCTTGATTTGCTTTTTCAGTACCAAGTATAAATTTTAAGGAGCTTATAAAATGCTTTCAACTTTGTTACCAGAGGGAATGGCTAACAGTCCCATATTATGTCAGTTTTCTGTAGCACCAGCTCTTCAAGCTACTTGCTAATTATTTCCTAATATATATAATCTCCATACATTATGGATATCCATACAATATATGGATACAATATATTATACTATATCCATACATTATATGGATAACATACTAATCTGTGTGAGTACACAGAGAGCTACATTTTCAGGTCTCTGCTCTTGCAAAGAAGGACTTACTATGCTTTGGATTATGCATCACACCTGCAAAGTTCCAACTATCTGAGCCTTATACTTATCTCAGTACCTTGTTATCAAAATGATCTGTTAAACCACAAAAAATATAATTTAGGAAGGACAAATTAAAAACATTAAATGATTTTCAAAAGTTATTAGGTGATATTAATTGGATTAGGCCTAAAATAGGGATATCAACTTTCCAACTGCAAAATTTGTATGGCATATTATAGGGAGATTCTGATCTTAGTTCCCCTCAAGAAATAACTGTTAAGGCACAAAAGAAATTACAGTTAATAGAACAAGCCATACATAACCAACAGGTTTTTCTTATTAACTATCCAATTTATTTGTCTGTACTTAACACCTTCCATTCACCTAAAAGTTTAATAGCATGGTGCTATAAGAAATGTGTATCCCAAAATGACTATTTTTTTATCTGATCCTTTAGTAAAATTTTATTATTATATACAGAGAAAATTGCAAAAGTAGTTTATTTAGGACATAATGATATATGAAAATTATTTGGAGCTGATCCTCATTTCATCTTCGTCCCAGTTGATAAGGCTCTAATGTAAGCATTGCTACAAACTGCTTTATATTGGCAAATTGCCTTTGTAGATCTCATGGGACAGAGAGATAATCATTACCCTACTGATCCTGTTTCAATTTTTTGTAAGACAGAATTTACTTTCCCTAAGGTTACTCAATTTCAGGCATTATAAGATATCTCCATTTACTTCACTGATGGCTGCTCTAAAGGCCAAACAGCAGTTTGGAGTAGTTATGCATTACCTTCACCTGATCTTTCTGTTTAGAGGTAAGAATTGCTAGCTATTTTATTTGTGGTTGAAATTTTTTCTTCCTAACCCCTTAATATTTTAAGGGATTCTTCCTATCAGTTGCTTTAGCCAAAGACTAGAAACAGCTATGGTTCATTCCACCTTGGAACCTAAATTACTGAATTTGTTTTTAAGATTGCAGAAGGCTATATGCCAAAAAACTGCTCCCTTTTATATTGGACATATTTGATCACACACCATTCTTCCTGGACTGCTTTCACACAGTAATACACAAGCAGATAAACTTATAGGATTTCTCATTGCTTTTGGCCAGGATAAGAAATCATGTAGATATTTCCACCAACAAGGTACCACTCTATGGCACCACAACATGATTTTCAACTACCATGAGCTCAGGCACAACAGATAATTATGGCCTTAGTTGCCAGTGGATTCCATGGCCCGTTCCCTCATGAGGGAACTAACCCTTGAGGCCTAGCCAGTCATATGATTTGGCAGATGGCTGTGACGTATGTCCCCTCTTTCTCCAGCCCTCGGAGAATGGATTTGAATAACATCATCCATATGATTAACAACTTAATAACCTGACAAAGATGCCAGGAACTGAATTTTGAATTTTTGAGGTATAATAGTTTAGAAAGAAATGGAAGACATCCTGGAACAGCCTTGGCAATTTACTGAGGCAGCAGTCAGAAGGCCTGGAGCTATACACAGTATAGAATAGATTTTTAATGTAACTCTAGAGAGCTCTTTTACTGATAATTTTCTTCTAGAAAACCCCGAAGACTCTCATCACTGAGACAGTAAGAATTTCATTATTAAGAGTACTCTGGAATTGCTGAAGAGGCTCAGTGGTGGCTGTCCACCACAGTCCAGGAGACTATGGTAGAGAAAGACATAACACTGTTATTTGGATCTCTCTCTGTTACAGGCAAGTTGAAATGGCCATCAGAGATCATACTTGTTTGTATTCATGCTTAAAAGACCATCATATTTCTAGGGGGAAATTATGCCTCTAAAAAGAAATTACTCGGCTTATAATTACCAAATTGGTAGGAAGTTATTCAAGAAAATGGTGATATTAAGTACAAAATAAACAATCTTTCCTTCTCAAGTTTGTATACCTAGGATGATTATTAGACATAAGATTATTCATTAAAAGAGTATGCTGGGATATATATTGCAGTGTTTGAGCCCTTCCATCATATGCATGTTTGATATGGGTTTGATACACATTTAAAACAAAGAAAAGTGGAGATTCTTTGAGAAAAGATGTTGCAACACTTTAATTCAACATAAGCTTCTTATTTTCTTTTGTAATAGTCTCTCTCTAATTCTGAGTCACCACAGCTATGCCAAACCTGCCATCTTCTTTATCGGCCTTCTACAGCATTGGGCTTTAGGCATGAACCACCATGCTTGACTCAACAAAAGCTTTTAAAAGACACATTCCTCAGGCTTCTCCTAAATTTAAGTTTGTATCACATCTGTGAAAGTCATCAGCCCAGTGAATGTAGGAAGTAGCCATTTTCTTGTAGGAGCAAGGATATATTAGCTCTCCAGGGGCAGGAACTATATCTTAGGGTACATATTCAGAGAGCCAACATGAGCATCCAAATGGAAAGACTTGTCTTCTAAGCACACTGAGATCACACAAAGGCTTTGCTATCTCTAGGTTGTTTGCATTCCAGGTGAACAGGTGCTTTGCTAAGTGTGAGAAACAGGGGAAGAGGAAGCAGCCAGAACCCTCATGGAAAAATCCATTCCTGAGTCCCATCATGCCAAAACTATGGACAACTCACTTGGACTTAAGACTTACTAGGATTTACTTACTTGGATATGAGGTTTTCTGTCCTGCCCTGCGGGATCAATTCCTGGAATTATTGTGGATATATGCCTTTTCCTGTGAGATCTTAAACAACAAGGATTAGTGCACTAAAATTATTGGCTGTGGGACTTATTGGAATTAAGGATGAATCTGAAGGTACAAGTAAATAGGTCTTAAGTCTGGATGGTATTATACAAGTTCATTCTCTTGAGGGCTGGAGATTTATTTTGTAACACCAGTGTCTGCCTGGCTAGCACAAGGTCATGAGTTCAATTCCTTTATCCTAACTTTCACTTCCAGGCCTCCTGTTGTAATATGTTTTAATTTATATACACACTTGTGTACATTCCTAATCCTTTTTGATAATTATTAGCAGTATTTTCCAAGCTCATTAGTGAACAATTCATTTCTTGTCTATGTTGAATCTTGATTTTTGTTATTGATCTAGAAGTAATAGGAAGAGGTTCCACATAAAACTTGGGGTACAAACAAACCTTTACAAAATATCTACCTCAGGTATGCACTTTGCATAGTCTCCAGAAATTGAAGGATGACTGATAAAAAAGAATAGATATTTCCATCGTTTTAAAAGTTTACATTTATTGTTGTACAGTCAAATTTATATATATATATATATATATATATATATATATATATATATATATATATATATATTCTTATCTTATGGATACCATTCCAAGGAAATATTCTTTCCAAAAATATATTATCAGTTCAGAGGGAAGGTTTCTCAAAAATCTGTATTCAGGGCCGGGAATTTAGCTCAGTGGTTCCAGCACCTGTCTCACTGAGCTCAAAGACCTGAGTTCAATCCCCAGTAACCATATACAATACTGGGTGTGGAGACTCACACCTAGCAGCAATCAGTACCACATACCACAATGCCAGGCGTGGTGGCTCACACCTGTAATCTCAGCACTCAGGAGGCAGAGACAAGAAGATTGCTGTGACGTGAGTTTGAGGCTGAGCTCAGGGCCAGCCTAAACTACAAAGTGAGACCCTGTCTCAAAATATTAATAATAATGATAATAATAATAATAACAACCTGTATTCAAATATAGGATCAATTAGAAGTTTCAACTCCTTTTAGCATTAAATTTTAAATGTACATGATGCCAGAAATTATATACACATAATCTTGTGTATGTATGTTTGTGTGAATGTGTTTCTCATGTGTTGATATATAGAGAAGCCTTTGGACTAGTGTAACTTTTATCCTACAAAATAAAATACTACATCATTAACTTTATAACATCTATCTTTATAAGCTAGTATACATATGGCTGTGAATAGTGATAAAGTTATCAAAAAATGTTATTATGTGTGTTGCTCTGCACTTTCCTAGAATAGGAAATGTATCATTTACTTGTGAAATATGAAAAAAAGAGCTGTTAATAAAATTATTTTTACTTATGGAAAAATATTTACTATTCAACTATATTTGTCTCTTCTTGAATTCTGATAATTGAGAAATTTATCAAATGTTTAATACAACCAACCAACCAACCTTGTAGACAATTATTTTTAATGTACAGAAACTTATGTACTAGTAGTACATTTTAATGCTACCAGTAAGTGAAAAAAATATATTTTAAAATTAACTTTACATATAATGTGAATATATTCAAGAGGCATTTTTATATTTTCATTATTAAAATGTAATCTGAAGTAACAAATAAAACGCTTGTTTTTTTGTAATGAATT
The DNA here is from genome assembly GCA_004026965.1 of Petromus typicus. Lineage (NCBI taxonomy): Eukaryota > Metazoa > Chordata > Mammalia > Rodentia > Petromuridae > Petromus > Petromus typicus. Next base: position 5,463 of record PVIR01025643.1, on the reverse strand, counting down.
ACCAAGGATATCATATTAAATACGCTAGCTAGCCATACTGTATCTTTGGAAAAAGGGTGAAGATTAACTGATCAGAGTCTGCATCATGCCATTAGTCTTGTAAGACCTCATTCTGTAGGGATTTGACTAATGAAGTTTCGGTGCCGGGACAGTAATGGCTTCCTCAGAACAGAAACTGCCAATTCAACCGTCTTCTGTTGAGCTGTAGAGAGCTGTGCCAAATTGCGTGTGTCTTCTTCAGAAACAATCTGTTCATTAAAAAGCAGATAAAATAAAAGGTAAGCAACAAAAGCAAAGTTTAAATAGCAATGTAGCAAACTAGTGATTTGCTTTCTTTTTCCATAGTATCAAACTGTCACTGCAGTGATTCCTTTTTGAGGATGAACAAGGTCAACAAATGCTACCATCAGTTTCTTTTGGTGTTAGGGATCAAACCAAGGGCTTCATTCCCCTAAATCTCATTCTGTCATTCTCAGATACATTTCCTGCCCCCTTAGCAACTTTCATCTTTGGGGAGGGAGTATTAGAGATTGAACTCAGGACCTTGAGCTCCGTTGAGCTATATTCCCAGTCCTCCATTACCAATTTTAGTAACAACATACATGCAAGGAAAACATTTTAAAAGGCATATTGTAGCTTATACTCATGCTTGATTTCAACCTCCTTCATTTATTCCAAAATGAACTATTATTTTGCAGTAACCTTATGTCAAGCACATAAACATAGGAGTTAAACCTGGATATGCTGGTATACACATGGAAGCCCATAATTTGTGGGCTTACAGGCTGAGGCAGGACGATTACAAGTTTGAACCCAATCTAATCAACTTAGTGAAAACCTGTCTCAAGATTTGATTCATTTGTAGGAAAATATATTTTGAAAACATAATGTTATCAAATACATAAAACACACAGCTTACATATTGCATTTCTCTTATATGGTAAACCAAAATATAAATAAAACAAATAAATAGATAAGGAGGGAACAAAGAGATACACCTTTTACAAATGGGAAAAGGTTAGCACATGTACTCAGAGAATATTTGGTACCATTGTCAAAACTTTCTGAGTTCAGAAATTACTGTAAGCTAGCTCGAACAAAATCCTCTGCATTCTCCTAATTTTATCTCTGTCAATTAGTTTATTCCAATGCCATCCTCAGGATCCCACAATGCTCCAGCCTGGTGTTGTGTTTTCCACAAAAGAAACCAAAACTCAGGTCTCATAATTCATTAGTACAGGAAGCAGTAGGAATCACTATGTTTGACATTTACATATTTTTCTACTTATAGTTTAATTAATGTCAATAGATATGGATGGAGAGTAAATCATTAAAGTAGCTTAGCAATTGCTTTCACCAGGTTATCTTGTTTTCCAGAAGTTTGAACAAATGCAATTACCATTTTTACTTTTCTGAAGCAGACCATCAGAAGTGTCTTGTCATATAACTCCCAGTGATACATTATGTTCTCAAGCTCAAAATTGTACTAATTCATGCCTTTGGCCAGCATTTACCACAAGGCCACTTTTACTTGTAATGAAGAGATATCTAACAAGCAGGCATATTCTTTTCTCATTTGCAGGTGGGAAGAGGAGGAAGACAATAATCACACATTTACATGCAGGGAAAAGGCTCCAATAAAAAGTATGTAGTGCAACAGAAGATAAAACAGGACTTAAGTAGGGTGATAAGATGCTCATCACTAGGGAGATGATACTCATATGGAGACATCCATATGGAGAAGCAGTTGGTGTTGTGTGGACCGGAGATAGAGAGGTAAAAAGAAAGTGTCGCTTCATTGAGTCAGTACAGAACATGGTGTAGAGACTGAATGATATTGGAGGATCTTTACGGAAGACATGAAGCAAACATGTTTGAAAGTCTAGTTTGACTGGTCAATACAATACTTTGATGGGAAGTACTATGGGAAGGAAGAACATTATTGTAATGGGAAGGGAATGGGCAGATACAACCCATGTTTACAAGTGGAGAAAACTGTTTAAAAAAAAGAAGAGATTTAAAATTAGTTTTAATGTTTTAATATGCATCAGAAAACATACAAAAACTCAACTTCCTCTAATGCCTGAAACAAATATGCCTCAGGGACAGCAATTTAAATAACTACTTAATTACCATCATAAGAAATTAGTACTGTTTCTATTTTTTAGCTTCTTTGATGATTTTTTTATCCTAATTTGTTTCCTCTTTATTTCTGTTTAATATGTAGGTATAATTTTGGAAGATAAAAACGCAAAACCTCATTTCCTTTTGAACAAAATTTATCAATTATGTCTTTGATTAAGTAGAAATCAATATTTTCAAAGGAAGAAGAATCATTTGTGTTCAACAAATCTTTTAAGTATTTTTTTCAATTTTTCAGTATTATTAAAAGGATCTTTATTATAAAGGCACACAAATTAATTACCCAAGGGAAATCAATTCACATTGATGTACTACCTGAGTCTCCAGAGTTTGAAAATTTCTAATATTTTAGAAAACACAAATTATTGCAAAATAAGGGAACACTTGTTGCTATATTTCTTATATTTATACTAAAAATGTGCTCTCTTTTTAAACATTTTTAGAAGGAAAGCCTGAGACTCTGAAATGAAAACTAAGTGTAACTATTAAAATAAAGCTATGTATAGATTCTTAGTTCTGAAAATGAAGTGTTCATTGTGGAACATTTTGCTTTCTTTGTCTGATTTTATCTTTCAGGAACTACATCTACATTTTCAAATTCTGCTCTTGTACTCTTAATAATACATTCTCCAGGGTAATATTTTTTAAAGTATGAATCTTATAATATTTCTTTTTTGCTTAAATACAGGAATAATTTGCTACTGAAATGAAAGTAAATTGCAAATCCCATAACAGAGCCATTCTTAACCTTCACTCCCCCCCAAAAAAAATCCCACTTTTATCATCAACCTTCTAAATTAAGTATGGTACAAAGATACTTATTTGCTCTTGGCCTGTTTCTTTAAAACTTTCAACTCTCATTCAATCACTTTGTGACTGAATTCTTTTATCCACAGATGAAAAGTTAAAATTTATACCTTGAGAGCTATTGGGAAGTTGGACACTCAAGTAAGAGAATTGAGCTTCAAAAATACATATTAACAGCCAGTCTATTGCCATAGTCCTCTAGGTGGAAGTTTTTCTTGCACTCCTACATGCTCATTTACATCCCTGTCTTCTTGAGTGGCTATTTCTCACCACCTACCATAGATTAGGCCCCATCCACCTCCATGTTCAACCTATTCTAATATTTGCTTCATTTGCCTCACGTCACTTACACATATTGAATTTAACTTTCTGTTAGTGTTTAGATGATCTTATTTTGTGTCTTATAGTAAAAGAAGCTCAGAGGAGCCTGGGTTTGCTTGATGCCCTACAGTAAGTTCAGCACTGAGGATGAGGCCTACAGCTGATAAGAGCGTAATAAATATTTATAGAAAGTTAAACAAACAAAAGACAAATAGTCAGAATCAGAATCAGAATGAAAAAGTGGAATTGGCAATTTTTGAGAAAGTGTATACCTGAATCAGAGGTGTGAAAACTACAACCAATGTCTAAATCCTTACTCCAGCCTCAGTTCAGAGAAGTTTAAGAGTAAAGAATGAATTCTGCAGTGTAAATTTTCTAGAATACACAGGGAAGAATTCACAACAGATGGTATCTGGCCCAACAATTTCAGCGTCTGCTACACGGCGGTTCATTCCCAAGTCCACTGATCAGGTTCTAGATCAAATCTTAAACACGTGTTGGCTGAATGGATTTATATCCTTTCTGCTTCAATATTCTTTCAATAAAACCAGAAAATTGAATTAAAATACTTTGAATTTCCTTTCAGTTTAGATTATTTATACCCTTTATGAGAGGAGAAAATATAGTTAACCATACCAACTGACCTCTTTCTCTCAGGGGAGAAGGAAGTGAAGAGAAAGCATAAGAGTAAGTAGATATGAGAACATATAGAGAGCTTTTCATAAAGCAAAACCTCTCTAGGGAAGCTGAGAAAATGAAATAACTGACTTTAACTTCAGTAAGAGAAATAAAACATCAAAAGCCGACCCATGTTCAAAATGCAAATCTGTCTTCCTGGGTCTTTGATGTATACACTCAAATTGTCAACATATAAATAAAATAAATAAGAACAGAGTGAATGATCTACTGCAATGACATTTTCATAGAGATGAAAAGCTTAGATTGATTACAATCTGCTTGTGTTAAAACCCTGACACCATCAGTTATGAAATGCATATTTTAAAGTGCATGCAACTTATCTGTAAAACATTCATATTTAAATTAGTTACAACAACATATATTTTGGCAAGATGGGAAAATATTTTAATATCTGCATGTTTACAGAGTGCCCGACCCACAATATATACTATAATATACTCATCAAATAAAATAGAACTTCATTAAACACTGATCTTTCTTTTACCTTCTTTGGAAAATGAATTGGCAAAAAAATAGTGCTCTAATCAGATCATCTCCTATTTCTGTGACACACTTGCCTAATTAAGATTGCCTAAGAATTAACATTGTATTGAATTCTGCATCTAGTTCATTGTTTAAGAGGGTTCATTGTTTAATAATTTTTTTTGTTTTCAAGTTGTTTTAAACTTTGCCTTTTTGTACCCATAAATTCCACAGTGAAAGCTTAATTTTACTTTTGAATTAAATACATTAAAATAAAAGAAGAAAATGGAGATTACCTGTCATGATTGTTCTTAACCATTTACAACATAGGAAAACACAAAGGACAATATTTCTAATGTGACAACTATTTTATTCTCCAAACTTGATCTCTTATTTGCTGATTTTTTTTCCTGTTATTACTTTTCATCTGTTTTTGTTTTTGTTTTTGTTTTTGTTTTTAATAAATAGAAGGTAAACATAGCTAAGGTCACATCTGGCAAAACTTTTTGCTTAATTCAAGCACCATGCAAAGTCTAATGCTGTCATCTGTTTCTGCCACTGGAATTTCCATTTCTACTTGCTGATCTATAAATTTGACTCCCTTTGATACCTCACAGTTGATGTTGTCAACATCAAATTCTATACTTGCTTCCTGTAGTCTTTTCCATGTGTTTGTACACTACCTAGTGTGTATATATATTCTCTGTTCTCACAGTCTTCCCAAACAGATACTCTGAAGGCCTTCAAGGTGAGGCTCTTCAGTCACTGAGAATGTGGAGTCACTGAGAAAGACCCCTGGACTACGTGGATGGTGATATCGTGTCTCCATAGGTGACCTGAGTTGGGCACCAGGACCTTCAGTCCTCTTAACTATTTTATCTGTGAAATTAAAAGAAAGGCTTTTACTGTAAAATATTTTAATAAAATATTATATAATGAAATTTTTAAAGTAATGACACACTTATTACAGGTGGCTAAGAATGTTGATTAATATTTGTATCCATTGATTCATTTTTGTCTCATGCCCTACAA
>PVIR01025642.1:0-24679 GCA_004026965.1 Petromus typicus | reverse complement strand
AATCTGAGAATTCTAAAAGACTTCATATAATAGGTATAATATTAGGATAAAATGTTCTTAAATGAAATGGTCCATGAGTGGAAATTGAGCACTGTTGATATGTTCAGGATTTAACCAATTTTAAAATCAGAATTATGAAATTATGTGTCACATCTCTGAGGTGATATTTAGACCATGATAGATATCCAGATGATGATTAGGAAAAATGATTATGGAAATGCCTCATGGACATAAATCCCTTACTTTAGAGCATGTCACAAAACAAAACAAAATGAATAATTGAATGCTGAGATCTGTAGATGAAACTTTGGGTACTATTATTTTAAACTCCATGTGAACCAAATTACCATAAAGGGCTTTTTACATTGATGATTTTCATCAACACAGACAGGGGTTAGGAAGAGACTTCAGTAGAAACTTTAGTATTAGCCAGGTTACCATGCACACATTAACACTGGTAAAATAAAGTTCTATCTGCTCCCAAGCCATTCTTTCTCCTAGGGTGGATATAATCAATCAGGTATAGTCATGGAGTTTTACATTTAAGTCTCTCATTCCTCTGAAGTTAATTTTTGTATATGATATAAGTTATACATTTAAGTTCATGTTTTTAGTAAATGAGCATTCATTTGATTTGTTGAAAAGTGTATTTTCTTTAAGAATTCTTTTTATGGGCCGGGGAGTTAGCTCAGTGGTTCCTGTCTTGCAAGCGCAGGGACCTGGGTTCGATCCCCGGTGACCACATACCATACTGGGTATGGAGACTCACGCCCAGCAGCAACTAGTACCACATACCACAGTGCCGGGCGTGGTGGCTCACGCCTGTAATCCCAGCACTCGGGAGGCGGAGGCAGGAGGAGTGCTGTGATGTGAGTTGGAGGCTGAGCTCAGGGCCAGCCTGAACCACAAAGTGAGACCCTGTCTCAAAAAAAAAAAAAGAATTCTTTTTATATCTTAAAGAATGAGATCATCTTATTTGTGAAGTGTATTAATGAATTTCCTATACTATTGTATGGATATATTTATCATATCACTGTAATACTGTGTCGATTATGTACCTTCAAATAGCCTTCAAATGAGATACTATTAGTCTTCTCTCACTTTCTGAGGTTTTTTTAAAATTTATTTAGACTATTCTATATTCTTTGTATTACCATTTAAACTTTAAAATTAGCTTTTCAACTTCATAAACTCTTAGCCAGCTGTAAAGGCAATTCAGTGGGCTCCTACTCTGCTCCCCAAATCATCAGGAAAGATGAGTGAAACGAGTTCCCATAACTAGAGATTAACAGTAACTAATTACTTAGTGGAACCACAGAAGGGTGAAAGATGGGTGAAGGCCATAGTAAGACACGACACAGGCAAGTGCGGGAAGACGGGGAGCTTCTCTTCCTGACTCTGGATTATTTAACAATTTAATGGGACAAGATTGTGTTCAAAGGATCAATCTCAGGGCCTCCTGCAAGCGAAGTGAGTGCTCTACCAATGAACTGCACATGCCCCATTTCACTGCAGAATTTAAACAAAATCACCAGAATTCAATACTCTTCCTTCCCTTTGTGTCTAGGGATCCTGTGTTCTCCCTCGCTTTCTGAATGCATTTAGTTTGAAACAGCAATCACATAGAAAAGAGGAAATTAAAATACATCAATAAATTTTCCCCTGTCCTATGCTCTGTGGATGGGTCTCTAGCACTGGAAAAAACTGTTGTCCCAATCAGAGTCTTCATTTCCCTTGGCAGATTACAGGGACTTGGCCCCCAACTCGGTGCTTGTAACAATAGCGATAGTGACAAGAAGTCAACTGTTGTCATTCTGAGATTTTACTATTCATTGTAGACACAGCTTAGGTCCCAGGGTGAAAATCAATCGGTTTGACCATCATACTTAGCATGAAAAGTCTTACATCTAAGTAATTTCTATTTTAAACACTGATACATTTTCTCAAGTTTTATCCTTAATGAGTATAGTGGTAAAAACTTCCCTTAATAAAATGCGGACTTTGTTTTTGGTCTAGTTTTACTTTTCCTAGTGGTACTGGGGATCAAGTCCAGGGACGCTCTACCGCTGAGCTTCATCTCCAGTCTTGTTTTCTACTTATTGTGAGAAAAAGTCTCACTAAGTTGTCCAGGTAGATCTTGAACTTATTTCCCCTGTAAGTCACAGCAGCAGTGAACAGAAGAGTGATGGAAATAAAGCAAAATGGAAACTACAGATTTAAAAGAGGCCAGTGTATTACTTTTCTGATTTTCCTCTGAACTTTACTTCTCACTAAAACCATTTTAGACTCATCTCAGTGACCTGTATTAGCAATATTCATCTTTCCTTTCTCTGAATGCCAAAGTCTCACCTCATTGTGCCTTTAACAAGTATGCATTAGTCACAGCAGATAACCTGTTCAGAACACAGAGCACAGTGTGTTTCTCTCCTCTTCCTTAATTAGTCAGAAGTCTTGCTTTGTAAGCATTAGGTTGCCTCTCCTCTGCTCCCCAAAAAGGTTGCCTAATGGTGAAGAATTTTAATCTCTTCTATTTAAAGCGTTTGTGGTTTTAAGTTTAGCCTGCTGCCCTTCTTTATTTATCATTGCTGAACTCAGCTCTTCTGATTCCTGGGGAGGTTTTCTAATGTTTCATTTCTCCCTCTTTCTTAAAAATAACAACATTGCCTACAAAGCAGCTAATGTTCTCACTGAGCAATCGGAAAGAATCCCACATCCCCCAAATACATTCTTCCCAACAGAAAGTGTATAAATGGACGCCAAGCAATGTTATACATTTTCCCTATGAGCGATTTCCTTTAAATGTATTCTATTGCTTTAATATAGCCACCTGCCATTTATTTTTGCTTTATTGTGGCCAGGAGGTGGAAAAGCATTGCTTTTAAATATCTTGAAAGTTTCCCGTTGATAAGAAAAGGTAGTAAAAACACTTTGAAGTGAACAGTAACACACACACACACACACACACACACACACACACACACACACCACAAATCAGGCACTTTAATACCATCTAGGTCCATCTTATGTGATGTGAGAAACTCCAGTGTCCATAATTGCATTGGAATTCTAAGCATTACAGAAGAAATGTGGAGAAAATTCCAGGTTTGAGGGCTGCAGTAGAAGAGTGTGTGTGCACGCGTGTGTCTGTGAGTGTGTGTGTGTGTGTGTGTGTGTGTGTGTGTGTCTGTATCTGTGTCTGTCTGTGTGGGGGCAGTAAGAGTGATTTGAATACTAAACAGCCAAACATATTTAGTTGTGGTGTTACATTGAAGAAAACAAAAACAAAAAATGCAAATGTTTGTTAGTGAAATCTTTTTAGGGATGACTCTTGAGGTACTCATGGAGAGAACACAATTAAGATGAATTCTTTCATTTTTCTGTGGGAGAGATTTTATGGGTTCCCTTGTATTCTACTTCACCTATGAGGCCACAGAACTAGATCCTAACAAGATCTACATATAGGCACGAACCAGCAGCAAGGATCATTGTCTCCAGATAGAACGTTAGAAAAGTAAGTGAAATCAAAGGCACACCATCAATCAAGTCTTTATTAGTCCAGGGCCAGAGTTTATAAGGATCTTCTCATTTTTGCTGTGAGCCTTACGTGTAGCTGAGCTAGAATTACATGATGCTAGCTTGGGAGGGCAGAGGAGAGGACCAATCATGTCTACTCCTAGAATTAGCTGTACACCTGCTTCTCCTGTCTTGCTTGCCTCCCCAAATGCAAGAAGAAAGAGTCCAGCATTTATGACCATGTGAGTTTGAAAAATTTAGGGTCAACTTTCATCTGGTTTTCATAGCGCCAACAAGTATAGATGTACTTTTAAGAAATATCATAACAGACGTCGGAAAAAAATCTTGGTTAATACATATACATGTTTCATATATCTGACTCTCTGAGTTTAAATGTAAAGGATGTCATTTAATGTATAGCCCTGTGTTTCTGTTCTCCTCATAGGGGAGCGTATGTGTGTCTGGGTGGGGGGGTGCATGTGAAGCGAAAAAATATTCATTTAAAAAGTGAGGCAAAATAAAGATGATGTGACCAGCCGTGTAGGTGCAGTTATTACATGAGTATAATTTAAGAAGAAGCTCTATGACTCCAAAATAAACATATTTCTGTTGATTTTCATGAAAATGATTTCTAGATGATTCTTCCTTTATAGTTAGAATAGTCTTTTAATCAAGTTTGTAATGATTAAGAAGGATGGTGCACTAGCAGTGAGGTATTCACTGAACAATGCAATTTAGTAAAAAAATAAAATAAAAATTCCTGAAACCAAGCATGTCATATCCACATCAAGGGTTCTACCCTTGTTCACAGAGGGGGAGGGAGGGAAATAAGGATATAAGTAGTAGGCGGACACTATTATGTGAAGATTGAGATGTATCTTATCTATGGAGAAAGGACATTAATCCTTATCAAAAAAATGTTGCATTGGCAAGTTTATATTTTTCCCTAGCATATTAGAAGGCAAACAGAAGCGTCAACTATATTCTTTAAACACAGCCATAGGCCAGTTCTTCAAATGAGCAGCTCTAATGTAAAAACACTTTCAAAGTTCTAAATGAGTTGTCCCTGCGGTAATAAAGAGGGGACATTTTACAGTATGACAGCATGTGAGACAGCATTGTCAGCTGTAGTTTATTTAAAGCACGAGGCCTCTAACAGGAAAATAATGACTTTAATAAAATTTACTATTGACTTTGTAGGCTAAAATCTTTCTGCCATCAGGAAATACAGAAAAACAACCTGTCTGAAAACCCTTCAGTTAAATATATTCCTTTAATATTTCAAAGCAACTTGATTTTTTAAAAAAATATATACATGCTACTTCAGAAGGCACTATAGTAGGGTGGAAATTAGTATTTTTAATAGAAAGTTGGTATTGCTTACAGAAGGAGAAAATCGGTAATGACCTATGACACTGTCAACTGCGAGCAACATGTGAGAAAACTGTAAAAGCAGTTAATGCAATGCCTGAAAATGTAGAAAGCTGTGTCACATGAAATTTGTAAATTACAGTGTCCTCATCTGAAGAATATCTTTTAATCATGCTGCATAGTTTTTCAGTGAGAACGCCAGAGTGCTTGCTGGATAGATATGAAAATCTACAGCATGTTAACAAGATTGGGGTCATTTCTGAAAATTGGAGAAACTGGGAAAACATATGGCCTGATTTGACTCTCCAGCCAATTTGATTAAACACAGTATAGATTGTTTGTGGTGTGTGAGGGGTCATGCCCATTATGTGAAAAGCTGAAGAAATTCCATTCCTTTAACGTTTTACGTAGTTAAAATAAACTGTGGTAAAAAGTTTCCCAACAGTGTATGACAGCTCAATTTAGAGGTGAAGCCTTTTAATAAAACCTCATGAAATGAATACTTCGGTTTATGCACTCTGTTTGTGTCTCCCACCGGAGTGCTTAGCATTATGAAGCTGTGGTTGCTTGCTTTACTATTGCAGAATAACATCATGAAAGGAAAGACCAAAGCTTTGTATCGGAAAATATCCAGAGTGAGTAGAAATGCTGATGGAGGAACCTTAATTTAGAGCTAAACTGCTTTCCTATTTGCTTTTAACATGCTATTGTAAAGTATATTGGCTTGAATTACAGGATATTATTTAAACAAAGGGAAAAATCCACAGGGGTTTCTACACATTAACCTATAGCTTATTTGAAGGGAAATTATGAACCTTGGAATCACATGCTGGTAAATTTTCTTAAGCTTTAGTAAAATAAGAACTTTAACTGAAACACGCTTTTCTGAATTAAGTATATATGTTGGTATTATTTGGAAGAGAGGAGGCAATGGGAAAATAGGAAGCAGTTCATTTGTGTAAAGATTCTGGCACCAACACAACATGTGGAGACAGAACTCTACTGCAGTACCATCTAAGATCTCAAAAGCAATTCCTATGGGAGATAGCCAGGCGCCTCAAGAAATGTTTGATATATTAGCATTAGCAAGCATGACTGTTTTCAAGAACAGTTTTCATTTTGATCCACTGTCTTCTATTTGTACTATCTCTCTTAATCTGGGACTGTCCCTTCTGCAAAAGATGAAGTCAGAAAGTTGCCTTCTTGTTTCTCTAACCCTAACCCTTCAAATTTCATTAGATATTTGATTCTTACCTACATGAGCATCCTAGGAATTTTGAGCGTGGAACTCATTATACATAAAATGTATGGAAGCTTATGCAATTGTGCATCTTTCATGTCCTGAGGAACCCTCCAATACACATGGGATGATTGTCATAAAATATTTTGCAGTGGGCACAGCACCATGTCCTGTGATACTTGCCTTCTGCTCACTGGTCACTTATTTACTTCCACAGTGCTCCCAATGGGAGCTAATAACCATGATTTTCTTCTCTTGTTGTGGTAGCTACTTGAATTTTTTTTTTCACTTTGTAGACTGGTTCTTTATTATGCCAACTCCCCCAGGAAGGAGAGATAGAGCTGGACATAAATATGGCTGAAATTACTCCTTAAGAATGTTATTTGACCCAAATGCCATTGTGACATGTTGTTTTTCTCCAGGATGACCATTTGATTCTCTAGGATGTAAAGAGTATGCTGAAAGCTTCCTAGGATGGTCCCCATTTCATGCCCTGATATTTCTTGGTTTTCAGACCCCCTTGTAGGGTTAAATTACATAATGATTTTCCTACCGACTGAATGTCTAGTTTGTCTACTCTTCCATACTTAAGTGTAATTTTAGACCGGCCAACCTGAAGGAACAACAACAAAAAATGTCTCTTCGATTGATTCTGTGAATAGAGACAAAGAAAAAAAATTTGCTTATTCCTCCAACAAATATTTATTGTGTTTTATTTCCCAGGCACAGTTTAGAACAGTGACGAAAACAAAGCCCAGTCACAAGGGAACTTTATTTCTTTTTCTACTGAACACAGATAATAATCTAGATAAAAAATACATGTTCCAAGGTAGTGAAATGAATTATGAGAAAACCTTAAATGGACAAATATACAGAACAAGGACATCGAATAGGGCCAGAGGCAGGAAGTGGAGAGCACAAGTGGAGAAAGTCGGGGCCGGCCTCACCCAGGGCTGTGAGATAATGGGGGGGAACATTACCCATCCGATCCCACCGTTACTGTATTTGATCAGAAAGAGAGAGAAATAAACACATTTGTAGGTTCCTTTCACTAATCCTACTTGTAGTAAATTTCCAAATCTGCCAAGAGACCTGTCTTTGTTTCAATTAATGTTCAGGCCAAATGAGTTCATTTATTCTCAGTCCAATCAGTCATCATATAAAATTATGGCATTTTATCAATTTTGAAAAAATTATTTCTGTTATGTTACTCAGGATCGCTGAGTCTCTGGTCTTCCTTGGTATCACTCATCCTTTACGGCTGTCATGACTAAACACCAAAGTGAGAACATTTGAGGCTCCTTGAAGTGTTGTTATAGGAAAACATTAAGTGCTAAGATACGTGAAATGTAGCTACAGTATTATTAAAGGCAATAAGCATGTTGTACTTCATCTTTACACTCAAATTCAGGTATTATATAATGAAAAAAACCTGGAAAAATTAGGTAGCATAACAGTTTACTTATTTGTGTGTTATCCAACATTTTCTACTCTTATTCAGATATTATCCATTGAGATCCACCATGCAACTGCATCTTTTCTTTTTACTCTGTTTTTTTTAATTTAAATCTTTATTGGTACATTATGAATACACATCATCATTGCATTCATCACTGAGAGTTTGTACCAGAATATGACATGACTTGATTCTCATTTTTCCCCTTTTCCCCAGCTCTGCCACTCCCCACCCCTATATATATAATATTTGTTTCCTTCTTTCTTTATTATTCCCATATTCATTTTCCTCTCATTATTTACCCCTACACCCTCTTTCCTCTTAAATATTTTCTATTTCACAATATCAACTATACATACTACAACTCATTTACAACTTTATTTTCTCATACTGGAGAAAAAATACAATATTTACACATCTGTGACCTATTTATTCCTCTTATGAGGATGTCCTCAAGGTACATCCATTTGAGTATGAATGACTCAATCTTATCATTTTTAATGGCAGAGTAATACTCCATTCTATAAAAGAGCCACACCTTTTTTATCCAGTTTCCAGTTGATGGACATTTGGATTGTTTCCAAAATTTAGCAACACAAACTGAGCTGTTATAAACATGGGTACACATATGTCACTGTGATATAAAACTTTTAATTCAGCAGAGTGAGGGCTGGGTCAAATGGTACCTCCAATGCTAGATTTTTGAAGAATCTCTACACTGATTTCCACAGGGGTTGTTTGAGTCTACATTCTCACCAACAGTGGAGAAGCTTCCTTTTTCTCTGAAGCCTCGCCAACATTTGTTGCTGGCTAATTCTGAAATAGCAGCCATTCTTGGTGGAGTGAGATGAAATCTCAATGTTGTTTTCATTTACATCTCTTGAATGATGAATGATGTTGAGCATTTGTTCATATACTTCTTAGCTGCTCTTCTTCCTCTGAAAAGTATCTGTTCATTTCAGATGCCCATTTTTGAATTGGGTCTTTAAATTTGGGTGGAATGATTTTTTAAGCTCTCTATATATTCTAGATAATAGCCCTTTGTCTGAGGAACAGCTGGTAAAGATTGTATTCGAACCCATTTGTTGTCTGTCATCTGTGGAAGACAATGTTCTCAAGGTCTGGAGCAGTACTGAAGTCTGACCGTATATCTTGACATATGACAGGAATCCAAGGTATATAATAAGCTTTGTGTGACTCTTTGACATTATTCCATCCTATGTTAGCATGGGGAATTATTTTATAAGAATATCACAGTTCTAAGTTTTGAAGACATATTCTCCCCACATATATTTAGATTATTTCTCATTTTCACTCATTGTATAGAAATAAATCTCACTTATTAGCACTTATCCTTAGTTCTTAAAAAAAAAAAAAACAGTGTTGGCATGATGTTCTGCCTTGTGATTTCGGTATGCCTCCTAAACAAAATACCATTAAAAAAATCTGTTATATAAAAGGAGACTCTATTCAAATTAAACCATAGAGTTTACACAAAACCAAAAGAAAGAAATTATTATGTTATCATAAGAAATTCTTGCTGCATTTCTGCTTTTAACCGCTGAGGTAGAGAAGAACAGAGCAACATGGAAGAAAAACAAACACGACGGTTGAATAAGTCCCTGTGCCACAGTAAAAATGACTGCTGGTGACGTGAACGATCCTGTACTCTCCGTTTACAAGGTTCTCGGCTTTGTTTTACCCGAGAACCCAAGTAATAGTTGCCGTGCTTTGCAGTGTGCTGTCAACACGTAGTCCACCAGCGGCACTTTATGACATTTCAGATTTGGCTCCCACATTTTCCCACGATTGATGCACATATGGAAACAATAAACATCCTTAAAACCTCAGATGTCGGAGATACCAAGTGTGGAATTACACAGTATTTCTTAATTTTCAAATGGAGGCAAGCTTCGGATGGAAGTTTAAAGATGGAAGTGTTGGGCTGAACATTTAGCTCAGTGGTTCCGGCGCCTGTCTTGCAAACTCAAGGACCCGGGTTCGAAACCCGGTGATCACATACAATACTGGACATGGAGACTCACGCCCAGCAGCAACCAGTACCACATACCACAGTGCCGGGCGTGGTGGCTCACGCCTATAATCCCAGCACTCGGGAGGCAGAGGCAGGAGGATTGCTGTGATGTGAGTTGGAGGCTGAGCTCAGGGCCAGCGTGAACCACAAAGTGAGATCCTGTCTCAAAAATAAATAAAATAAATAAAGATGGAAGTGTGTGAGACTATAGAGAGCAGTTTTGTAACTGATAGCTGAGGAGGCACTCCTCTATTTAAATATATCTTCCTTTTATCAATCTATGGGTTTCTGGACCTGGTTATCACTTCACACTGATAAAATTCGGGTGGCACTGTTGGAGCAATCTCAAATCTGTGACCTGCCTTGGCGCGCAGTTGCAGGATAAAGTTAACTTTACTTCCCTCAAATGAACAGAAACAGAGTTTTTCCAATCCCTGTTCATTACCCCTAGAATCATTTTGAGCCAATTCATAGCCGCTGCTTCGCTGTATATCACTCTAAACCGTGGGTATAAAAATAGATTCGGAGGCAAAAAAAAAAAAAAAAAGGTAGGAAAATGTCAGTTTCAAGAGGTGTTAAAAGGAAATTTAATCAACTTTCAACACATTGAACAGCACCTTGGCATTAGACACCACAGATTTCCTTCTTACCTCCCAACTTCTGAGGCTTACTAGGAAATACTTTCACAGCAGCCAGATCACAAAAACATTACACTGCTTGCTTACAGGTATATCCGACTTAGTAAACTTAAAGGGACACTACCGAGGCTGGTAAAGCCGGAATGAGACCTGCGGGCTTTAGTGTGAGGCTCAGGCGTGCACAGCGCTGCATCTGACTCGCTCTGCCTGCCAGCGCCGTTCTCGGGAGCCAGCGGGAGGGATTGACACGCAGGAGGATCTTTCTGTTTTCACCTGCGTGCCGCTCCTGACAGCTAAGCTCTGCAGGCAGAGCCTGGCGGACAGGCAGGGGCCCAGATCCGGGGTTGTTCATGAGTTCACGAGTTGTCGTTTAGAACTTGGCATGTCAGACTTGTGCTCCCTGACAGTAGGACTTCGTTAGGAGAACCGGACACAGGATGATCAGTTGAGGAGCCCAGTACAGAATGAAAAATTTTGGCCCCTGTTCCCCAAGTTAAGAACTTCAAGGTAGTAATCACCAAGCACAAATCAAGTGAAGGATTCTCCAATCTTGTGCAAGTGTAAAGCTAGATTTGGGTATACAGTTTCTCCTTGACAACATACACAAGTATACTTGCACCAGAATACAGTCAGTGTTTGTATTATTAGCCTAACAAGCGAGTATGTACAAAACATACTGAAATAACTTATTTTTTACTGAGGCTTTATGTATAAACCAGGTATAGGGCAAGAATAAAAGACCTAGAAAAATTGAAACTTCCTTAAAATTTGAAAATATCACCTCATAACCAGCAGAGTCACACATTTGACAATGAAGTTATTTATATAAACCATAATATTTTAAAAAATCTCAATAATGGAATAATTATACAGAATTCAACCTCTAGATTTTATAAAATAAAAATATTTTATAGAATTTTTATTAAATTTTTAAGAAGAAAATCAATCTTCTTTTTTTCCTTTTATGATATACTACTCACCCAGACAGATATATGAGCAGATATTTTTGCCAACACAGAAAATTGTAAATTCCACTAATTTTGCATCTAAGGAACCAAACACTGGCTTTTGAGCATATCTGCATATTATTTCTAGTCTTTTGATGTTTGATAATTGTATGTTTACTAAAGTTGAACCATCAGTTTATGCATTTGGTATACATTACCCATATAAAATACTACAGTGTTTATAAAATGTTATCAATTCAATAATATAAACAAAATTACTCAAGAACTTCTAAAATTCTCATTATACACTAAAATTTTAAATTATTGGGAAAAGCTGATATAGAAACAAAATACATATTTCAAATCAACTTTTAATTATATTAATTATATAATTATAATTATATTAAATTAAATATTCTTCTGAGCTGTGTCTTTATAAGGAGATGTGGGGATAAAAGTAGACATGACGCTAAAAGGGAGCTGAGATCACCTCAGACACTATGTTCAAGCAAAATGCGTCCGTATCATTCCATAAAAAACTTGTGAAGCCTGGCTATGCGTAAGTATGAAGATAAATGGCATCAAACCTGGGTAGCTGAAGGCCCTTTTATTTGCACGGGGAAAAGACACAGAGTCTGTTGGAGAATAAATTGAATTTAATGTGAAAAGTGCTCTGATAAAGATATTGATAGCACTCACTGCAGACACAGACGAGGGTCTCAATGAATACTGAAAGGATTGGCATTATGGAAGATAGGATAGTTGACCTTAAATTACAACTATGTCTTGAAGGATGAGTAGACATTAGTCTGGAAGAAAACCTGAGAAATATAGCCCGAAAGCAAGAAATGATTTGTAAGGACACAGATGTGTACACATGAGCATGTCACCATCCAGGGACTGAAAAATTCACAGAGATATATGAGGATGTGGTAAAAAATGAAACTCAGGAAGGAGCAGAATATGCAGGAGATTTGGGCCCTTGTTAAGAAACTTGAACTTTGTTTTGAAGCCTTGAGGGATTTTCTAATGATTTATTTCTTTCTTCGTAATTATAAAATCAATATATGCTTATCTTGAAAATTTAGAAATAAAGCAAAGCAAATGCCACTTCTAAATTTTAAACAATGATTGGCTTGATCATATTTGCATTAAAAGTATGAAGGGTAAATTAGAACAAGACTGGAACTAAGAAAAATAATAGTATTGGTTTCTTATGATATACTCTAAGGTGTGATTAAAAAGACATCAAAATACAACATTCCAAAGCATAGAAAGAGTTGTTCTTGTTTTGTCAAAACTTTATAAACAAGGTCATTGTCTGGGAGAGGTGCAGTCATACTCCCCAAAGTCACCCCCAAGAACCCAAGTAGTCACTACCGCATTTTTTAGTATTTCTTAGCAGTAAGAAGAGTCTGCAGTAGATTCCTCCCCAAGGAGATAACCCAGAATTTATACATCCTTTCTGCTCACAGACAATCGGATTACTCTTTGGGCTCATGGCCAACTACACTTTGTAAGAGATTCTAGAAAACATAGTCATTCACTGATTATCTGTAAAGGGGAAATGAAACCTATGAGAAAATTTAGATGTCTGTAAAGGAAGGGCAAAGCTGTCAACTCTGAGCGAATTAACAAGAGGCTCAGTTAATGGAGCAGCACTGAGACTGTAGAAAAGCAAGTAGTAAGAACAAAACATCTCTGGATTACATCAAGAGCAATAAATGGAGCAAAGTTTCAGAAAACACAGCAGCTATACCTAGGCTACTTGAAAATTAAATATCACGTGAAGACATCAGGTATGTTACATATAAAAATCTGGGGCTCCAGGTGGAAATCAAGGCTAAAGACACAGATGGAAGAGTCAGCTGGATGTGAGTGGGAACTGAAGCCAGGGATTGTGACAAGATCAGGGAATGAGTATGTAGAGCAGAAAACTAAGACTGGACTGTGGGGACACCAAGGGTCATTCAGAAGGGGAACAGAAAGCCACTGGAGGCCCTACGTGGGACAACAAGGAGTGGTGGTATGAAAGTTCTCTTAAAATGCATAAAAATTCATAGATAAATATGCACATAAGATATATGATGAAAAAGACTACAGGATATTAATATAAATTGGAAATACTGTTGCCTGCAAAATTAGGATAATAAAACTTATCTTGTTAAATGATGTAAAGATTCATGAAATTATGCACAGAAAGTATTTAACATGATGACTGTCCCACACTAGCTTTTAGTAAGTTATTTGATCTTACTATTAACACATTTCAAGATAGGCATTCATAGTGCAAAATCTAAAAGGAGCTGAAATTCATGAAATTATAAGCATCTTTAGCTGAAATTATATCAATGGAGATAGAGAAAGTATAAAAATTATAAGTGACTGACATATAAGTGAATTTCCGTACTATGTAGACTTTCTGTGTATTGGTTTGGTTTTACAGGAACTAACAATAGTAAAAAAAAAAAAAAAAGCTAATATTTATTGATCTATCCTACAATTTGTCCTTCTTTATATCCAAGTAGTGTTCCATTATGTGTAGATGCCACATTTTCCTTATCCATTTGTGTTGATGGATATAGGCTGCTGCAAATATTCAGCTGTTATGCATTGTGCTGCTATAAACATTGCTACCCGTGTGTCTCTATAATATATCTTTATCTCTTTGGGGGAGATACATAGAATTAAGATAACTTTTATGGCTCTATCAATATGACCATGTAGTTGTCCTTGCCTCTGTTTATGAGATATATTATATCTATTAATTTACATGTGTTGAACACTCCTGGATGAGCCCCCAGCTAGACTCACAAAGCAAGAATCACATCAATGCAATTAAAAATGAAAAGGTGAAAGTACAACAAGCACTGTGAGAATACAGAAGATAGTAACTGTTTTGAAAAATTACATTCAAATAAATTAGCAAATTTTGAAGAAATTGACAGACTCCTAGATACATATAAATTATCAAAACTAACCCAAGAGAACATATAAATGCCTAACAACAAAAAGCAAATACTTGACACAGAAAAAAATCTACCAACTAAAAGAAACTCAGACCTGAGAGATTCACTCCTGAATTCTGCAAAGCCTTTAAGAATGTTAAATCATCAATACTCCTCAAACTCTTCAAAGAAATTGAAAGGGATGAAGTAATCTCAAACTCATTTATGAAAGCCAGTATCACCCTGATCCCAGAACTAGATAAAGACCCAACTAAAAACAAGAGTTGCAAGCCATTCTTCTTAATGAACATAGATGCAAAAATCTTCAACAAGATATTAGTAAATAAAATGCATCACATTTTCCATAAGATCACAGGTCACTAGCAAGTAGTTTTTATCCCAGAGATGCAAGGATGTTTCAAAATACATAAGACAATAAATGTAACACATTACATAAACAGAAGCAAAGTCAAAAGCCACATGATCATATCAATAGGTGCAGAAAAATCTTTTGACAAATTCCAATACCTACTGTGATAAAAACCTGAAGAAAGCTGATATGTAAGGACCATACCTCAATATGATAAAAGCTATATATGACAGACCAAGAGCATCATATCAAATCAAGATAAATGAACAGTATTCCTACTAAAATCAGGAACAAGACAAAGGTGTCCACTATCAACTCTTCCATTCAATACAGTATTTGAAACATTAGCCAAAGTAATTAGGCAAGAGAAAGAAATGAAAGGGATACATATAAGAAAGGAAGAACTCAAATTATGATTATTTATAGATTTCATGGTACTCTAGATAGAAGACCCAATGGATTCCACCAAAAAAAAAAAATCTGAGAGTTAATAATGAACTTCAGCAATGTAGCAAGACTCAAAACCTTTTTGATTCAACAAAATGCCAAAATCATATATTGAAAGAAAGTCTGTTCAACAAGTAGTGCTGAGAAAACTGGCTCTCTATATGCAGACAATTGAAATTGGACCCTGGTTTTTCACCATAGACTAAATTAAAATCAAAATAGATCAGTGATCTGAACATCAAAATAGAAACATTAAATCTACTGGAAGATAAAATAGGCAAAGCACTTGGAGACATAAGTGTAGAAGATTTTCTAAACAGAATATCAGTTGCACAAGAAATAACAGCCAGAATCAACACATGGACTTATATTAGACTAAAAAGTTTCTGCACAGGAAAAGAATCAATCAGTAGAATTAAAGGTTAAACTACAGAATGGAGAAAAAATGGCAGCTACTCCATTAGACAGAGGACTAATATCTAGAATAAACAAAGAAGTAAAAGAAAAATATCAATCACCTAAAATTAAAGACCCAGTCAAGAAATGGGCAAGAGAAATGACCAGATATTTTGTAGAGGAAGAAATATAAATGATCAGTAAATCCATGGGAAAATGCTCACTATCTCTGTCCATTATACAAATGTGGATTGAAGCCATAAGGAGGTAAATCTTAGTCCAGAAATCTTATTAGTTTGGAAATCTTAATCCAGAAAGAATAGCAGTCATTAGGAAATCAAACAACAACTGGCCAGCATGGCTGTGGTAAAAAGGAACACTCTTTCATTGTCGTCAGAAATGCAAATTAGTAAAACCATTAGGGAAATTAGTATGGAGATTTCTCCAGGAGCTGAAACTAGAAATACCATATGACCCTGCTATCTCCCTTCAAGGTATCTTCACCAAACAGCTTAAAATATCACTCACTACAGCAATATATTCATACTGTCATTTATAGCAGATGGACTTATAATAGCTAAATCCCGGAAGTGGCCTGTATATCCATCAAAAGATGACTGGATTAAAATGACGTATCTGTGTATATACAATGAAACACTGCTTTGCTATAAAGAATGACACATTTGAGACATTTGCAAGAAATTGGATGTACCTGAAAAATATAGTGTTGAATGAAATAAACTAGACATACAAACTTGACTACTACGTGGTATGTGTCATTTAAGTGAGGCAAAGTACAAGCACAGTATAATAAAGGATCAATAAGAAGGGATGAGGAGATGGATTTTTTGCAGTAGTGGTTGAGTGGAAGTAAGATACACCATGTAGAGGAACCAGAAAACCTCAGTTAATGTAAACACTATATGCTTCGAGCTGAGATTAGCACTATGAAAGAATGAAAAATGGGGTGGGGGACGGGAGGGAGACGACAGGGATTAAGAAAAGAAACATGAGGGCCGAGGAGTTAGCTCAGTGGTTCCAGCGCCTGTCTTGCAAGCACAAGGGCCCGGGTCCGATTCCCCGGTAACCACATACCATACTGGGTGTGGAGACCCACACCCAGCAGCAACCAGTACTACATACCACAGTGCCGGGCATGGTGGCTCACACCTGTAATCCCAGCACTCGGGAGGCAGAGGCAGGAGGACTGCTGTGATGTGAGTTGGAGGCTGAGCTCAGGGCCAGCCTGAACCACAAAGCGAGACCCTGTCTCAAAAAAACCTAAAAAAAAAAAAAAAAGAAAGAAAAGAAAAGAAACATGAGGAGGTATGTACATGTAACTACTCCACGAGATGATTATAAACTACAATGAACTGCAAACATGTACTAGTAAAACAATTTTTTTAATTGTTTTAACAATTTTTTAAATTCTGTTTTAAAAAAAATTTTTTAAAGCCACCAATTGCTTCCAAAAAAAGAAGGGAGGGGGAGGGGGAGAAAATTAACGAAAATTAAATCATGGCAGGAAGAAGGGGCTGGTCTGTGCCCTGGATCCCAGGATTCCCGGCTCCCTACTCCTCTGCTCCCTCCAGCTCTTTGGATTGTATTCAGGACGAATGTTGTCTTGAAGGCCTGGGCTGAAGAGACGAGGACCAGAAATGGCGCAGCATCCTCCTCAACGATCCAGATAATTTAATCTACGTGCATCGTTTTTCTGATTAATGTCTCTTCATGGGTAAAGTGCCTCCTCCACTGCAGAGTGTGGCTTCTGTGGGTCCTGTCTGGGCACCTCTGAGGCAACCGGCCCTCTCAGCCGCCTGCGGGATCTCGCTCAGAGGCCTCAGGCCATAACTCCTGCTCTGGATGAGGTGGTTTAGCTCTTGGAGAGTTCAGATGTGGTCCACAGAGTGACAAAGCCAAGGTACGATAAAGTCTTCCTTCCTCGCACTTTCCCCTTCAGTGGCTTCAGGCAAATCTGTGCAGAGATCATAGAAGTGATTTGTTAATGTTGGATGAACCATTGATGGAAAGACCCTGGTTCTGTCAACCACTGCTTGAGAACACAATGGTGCTTTCACAGAAAAAGAACAAAGAGAAACAAATTTATATCATATTTAGCTACTAGATATCATTTTTACCAATTGTCTCAGCAGCCGTTATCTCTCTGCTAACATGGCTGTCCGTGCTGTCGTCTTCTGCTGTTGTAACTTGTTCGCTGAGAGTCCCCTTTATGCAAGATAAAAACTCCTTCACATGCCCGGAACTCCTCTGAAGCTCACGCAGGACCACTGGGTGCATCTCCTCCTCCCACCCCGGATGGAAAGAGGAATTTACTTCTAGCTTCTCTGATTACTATAACTTCCTCTACTTTGCTTTTCCAACCGTATATTTAATTTCAAATCTGAAAAAGTTGATTTTTCTAATACTTAGCAAACATAATTCAGTGAAATATATCTGCTCATCAAAACATTACATGGTCTCACCAAAGTATGATTTTATTCCATCAGAGAATTTCATATAAACATTGAATATTTTTAATCTAAATCAAATTTGATTGTTAAATCTCTGTCAGAATATGACTTGTTAATGAGTACATAGGTTAAAAGAGGACATTAAGGAAGCTTTTACCCCTGAGTAGGAAAATAAATTCCAAGGGCCTTCCAAGCAAATTATTTTTTGCTTTTATTCAAAATTTAATCTTTCCTTCTCTGCTTTTTAAGTGATAATTTGTAAAGGAGATATGTAAAACTAGGCACTAGTTACAATCTATAATATTGCTATTACTGTAATGACATATTAACCGGACAGCCAAAGTCTAAAATTGTGATCCCAGATTTAATGGTGAAGTATTCAGTTGCAGATGCGAATCTAATTGACCTGCTAGAACTATAGAACTAGCAATTGACATTTCCTTTCAGATCTCTAAGGATTTTTTTTTCCAACTATAGTTAAGAAGAATTTCATTTGGAAGGTTTTAAGCAGACATTTTGTGGACTTACAGGATTTTTTATTTACACAGGCTGTAAATAATTTTGTAGTTCTACCTGTTTGAAACAGCATCAATTCCATTTAGCCTATAAAAGATATTCCAGTCACAATTCACACTTATGCCGCTGAAACCTGCTCGATTCTCTCTGCTATTTTATGTGTGATGGCCTTTCCCAACGGCTGAACCCACAGTAAGCACCGGCCTACTTTTACTTCCCTGTGTCTCAGTTTACCTAACTGTGAAATGAGAGTCCGAATACCCATCTTGGGGGATAATTGCATGAATTTAATTACAGTTAAAACACACTAAATTACATTAAAATGTATTAAATTGCAATTTAATTACAGTTAAAATACGGGCATTGCAGGATAGTTACTGCTACCTCTGGGCTTTAGATGACTTTTCCCAAAGGAGTTCCTACTTCCCAACATATTTGTAGGTAATTGTTGGATAGTTGTATTCAATCTACACTGGCATGAGATGCTAATATTTTAGGAGCCAAATTAAAATAAGTTACTCTAAAATAAAATTTAAATAATTTTTTCTAATTCCCAAGAAAACGTTAAACACTTTGCTGAAATATTCCTCTGTAAATTAGGTTTTGGTAGTCTTTGTTAATAGAAGGCGATATAGTGAAGAAACATTTGTAGAATTAAAAAGAATGCAAAAATTGAGAAACCTTATGTTTTAAAATAATTTTTATGAGCTTTTAATTCAGATATTTACATTAGTATAATATTCTCTACTAATACATTGTTTCTAATGTACTTAATATAATTATATACAAATATCTATTTAATTGTGCTGTCTACAC
The DNA here is from genome assembly GCA_004026965.1 of Petromus typicus. Taxonomy (NCBI): domain Eukaryota; kingdom Metazoa; phylum Chordata; class Mammalia; order Rodentia; family Petromuridae; genus Petromus; species Petromus typicus. The sequence continues at coordinate 5,515 of PVIR01025642.1, read as the reverse complement.
CACAGTATTATTTTATGCTTTAGCTATCTTTGAAAATATTCCTTAATGTATATTTTTCACAAAATCAAAAGTGTCTCTCTACTTTCTAATTGTCTTTCTGCAAATGGCACATACTAATAAGAGTATTTTTTAAGTGTTCTTAGAAAGAAATCTGTCTGACAGAACAGAACTAAATCACTTTTATTTTTCATATTACTCTGTCTTAAAGGAGATGATATTGGAATAGAAAAACAAGAAATAAAAACAATACCATTGAATTTTACCATATAGCAAACATACCTTTCTTATAAATTTTTAGAACATGTTGTAATACATCATAGTGATGAAATGATTAGACATACTCAGGAATCCCTTATTGATAGAGAGGAATGTACAGAGCAGGAAATCATATCCTTGTATTCTGTGACTTTATAAGGACAAAAAATTGACCAAAATAATTTTCAAAAGGCCCTTAATAAAACAGATAACAAGACCCAATCTTCCAAAGATTATATTGCTACTTGGCCTTACACAATTGGTCCCTCTGTGCAGCGCGAACATTTAATGGAGCATGCTTTGTAAAATGTGGAAGTCATCCTTTTATCCCATGGATATAGCCAGATACCTGAGAGCTTGACTTCTGCAACCACATGAGACCAGGTCATCCCAGAATAAAAACCTCTCTTTAAAAAAATCTTTCCCCCAAAAAGTCTTTTAAACTATTTTTCAGTAACCTATAAAGAGTCACTTGATAATTATATATATCTAGTTTCTATCACTTTAAGATAAAATAGTTGTTTGCCATAAATAAATACATATTCTATTTATGAAAAAGAAAGTTTTTTAGTATGACCCTTAATTCATAATGCAACTGGATTTTTTTGGTGTAAGTTATTTATGCTCTAGCACTTTAAAATTTATAGTGACTGAAAGGGGACAATGTTGAGATTGTAACAAAAAAGTAAGGAAACAAATTTTATGTATATGGGGGGGTGGTAGGGTGGGTAGGGCTATGGAAAAAAATGAGAATTAAGTTGTGCCTTGTACTGGTACAAATCCCCATTATGGAGTGCAATCATGATGTGTATATTTAATGTACCAATAAAGATTAAAAAAAATTTATAGTGACATTCTTTTTAAAGAACTTCTATGTAAGTGTCCACTTTCTTTTTAACATAAATGTAAATTGTTACATTTTAATAGGTTTAAAGTAGCAGACTATATCGTTTTTTAATCTCTTTTCTATGGAATTTAGAAAAAAACAATATTTATGACTTTGGAATTCATGTCGGTGAGAACAATGAAGTGCAGGGCTGAAGTGTAGCTCAGTGGTAGAGTGCTCCCCTCACATGTGCAAGATCCTAGGTTCTAGGCCCATCACTGCAGAAGTGAAGAGAAAGGAAATTAAAGACTGGCAAAGATGCAATGCAATGCAAAAGAAGAAAAAGTGAAAAAAATGCATCTGGAAAAATGAATAAAGGGTACAGAGCTGGAACAATAACTGACTCTGTGGACAGCACAGGTCTGAGGACAGCTGGAGCCTCTTTGGCCCCATTGGTGGGGAAAGAGAAGGTGGGTGTGGAGACAAGCATTGCGAGAAGGGCGTTGGTGTGATCTCTGACTATCTTAAGTTAAAAATGAAATTGTCACATTACCTCTGCCACAAGGAGTTCACCAGAATTTAATACTTTTTAAAGAGGATTTAATTAGCTATTTTAAGACTTTGATTGAACACCTTCTACCCCGCCTTTAATATGCACTAACAATGAGAAACACTTTCGTATTTTTAATCACTCCTCTGAAAAAAACTGTTTCTGGAAATCAAGCCCTGAGCTCTTTCTGGCAATGCTGGCGCGGCTTCCTCCCTAGACTTCCAAGAGCCTTTCTGCTTCTCAATTACAGACTCTATTTTCTGCTCAAGTTTCCTGAATTGAAGGAAAACAACAACAACAACAACAACAAAAACAATTTTCTAATGATGACAGTTTTCCAAGAACATTTCTCTTTATAAACTTGTAAGCTTCGAAATAATAGTGGAAGAAGACTGTGATGTTTGATCTTCAGGAAACACTATTTGGGGGAAAATACTTTATTTTCAGAACCTAGAAAAATCACTGAGAGGATAGTAGAAATCACTACCTGTTACTTCTATCACCAGGTCCCACGAGTTTTCCTAAATAAAATCCTTCTTGAGCCAACTTTGGTTGAATGTAGGGAAGAAGTGACCAACTTTGAAGTCAGAATATAAAACTCATACGAACAACTCAGAATGAAGAGGGCAATATAGAAACATGACATTTGGATAATACCTATTATGCCTCTCACAGTAATCTTCACCAACAGAAGTCCTATGTTAAATATTTGCCTTGCCATTTACCAGATTTGTGACACTGAGCAAACTTCTCATTTTTTCTGCAGCTCAGTTCCTATTTGTTTGTTTGTTTGTTTTGCTTTGTTTGTTTTGTTTTGTTTTGCTTTACTTTTTTCTGATTCCAAGGATTGGACTTGACTAAATCCACTGACTCTGTGGACAACACAGCTCTGAGGACAACTGGAGCCTCTTCGGCCAGAGTCAAGATCAGAGTCAAGAATTGTGCTTTGCCAGTTTCAATTTGTTAATATCTGCTTTGAAAATATCTACTTTGAAAGTTACTGTGAAAAAGAATTTGACTTTGTTTTCAGAAAATGCTCAATAAACTGCAATTAGTATTTTTCTTTGTAGTTAGGGTGAGACAGAGGGTAGGATGGAATTCTCAATATTGTGAAGGAATTTGTGATATAGAGAATAGTAGGCCATTTAAAAAAGTTTATTACTTGACTCTCAGTAAAGATAAGAAAAAAGAAAGGTGGAAAATGAAGAAAAAAAAAACAGCATTAACATATAGTATATAAAATACATTCCTTAATCAACCATCCATATTTATTAGATTTTTAAGAAAGCAGCCACCATTTTAAAAAGTTTTTGAAAGCTGTGCTATTTTTAATAAAATCTTGTGTAAAGCACCAAATAAGCTCTAAAAAAGCCAGGAAGTGCAAGTCCGTTCAATTTTTATCAATAGGAATTGCCCAGGTGTAATGTGCTTCGTGCAGTGCATATCCAGGGTGTGAGCCCAGAGATGCCAGTGGAGGTGTTCTTCCTGGGGAGGAGATGTTCCAACAGTGTGCTGGAAAAGGCCAGGAAGCAAACATGCAAATCACTAGCATCTTTTGATTTTGAAATGTACCTCATGACGTGCTGATCCAGTTGACATACAAAGGAAGAAGAGCTAAAACTTGATGCTCTTGTCAAGAAGTCTCGTTGGATAAGTTTTCATGAAAGCTACTGTTCTTCCCCCTAGATAGGACATAACTAGCTAAGCTGTTACTAGATATTTTTTCTCTGCAAGGATTCTAAGAGAAGAACTAGGTCAATCCTTGAAAGCAGAGTAATTTTTAAAATATAGTATGCTTGAGATGTGTTTTTCAGAAACACTTAGTTTCTATTATTCACAGAAAATTTGGTCTTACAAATTAGATGTGCCTTACCTCATCTTTATTTACAGCCATGTTGCTAACATATGCTTGATGTAAGCAGAGTATTTTATAAAGATATATAAATATATATATTATACAAACCTAATTTAGTCTAAATGAATTTTCAAACTGTTATAAAATACCATGTTCAGATTCTGTTCTCTCCAATGGATTAATCTGAAAAACAACCGGGACTCAATTTAGAATTTCCTGGCAGTGAGGAAGAGAAATGTCAAACTCACAGTTTTACTTTATTGAAAGCCCTCTTAGGAGCCCAGTGGAAATAGCTGTGTGTGCCTGGTAGCCAGAGAACGGTGGGAGGTAATATTTAGTTTATTAATGTCTCTTTGATTTTTTTTTCATAGTGTTGATGCCTAGTATTAAAAACCAAGACCTTGATCCAATTTTCCCCTTGCCCTCCCTCTAATGGAAAAGAGCTATGAAAAACAGATAAAGTTAACAAGATGTTGCATAAAATCAAAGTGCATTTCAGTAATCCCAAGATATCCAATACATTCCATTTGCTTGTGCATTGGAATGGCTCAGTAAATTATGTTCCACTTGTAAATATTGAATTTTAATATTAAAGTGCCAACGGTACATGTTTTATATACATTAGACAATATTCTTGTCCTCTGGAAGCTTAAGTTTTGTGAAAACAAAACTAGTATTTTATGCTTTTTTGTATTTTGCATTTTATTAACCTGGCAAGACCTCTCTGTTTTTAATTGTACTGTGGACCTGATAGTCCATATTTTTCTATCAAACTGTACTTGACTTGTAAGAAATCTGCATTGGGGTTGACTCCAAGGGTGAAAATAGAATTGCTAAGTAAGACATGAATTCTGGTGTGTTAATAGCTAATAAACTATTGATAGCACTTTTGACAACTGATGTAAAATAAAATTATGGTCAAATTATTGCTGTTCTTATCTCTCATAAACTCAAGAAGCAGCTACTGAAATGTCAGGGAAACATGTACATACTCAATATTTAGTATTTTCATAAACATAAAATGCTAAGTAAATGATTTACTTACAAGCAATTATGTTTTCTAGTGACATACTAGAAAGAAATATTTTAGAAGGATGAAATAAAGATTAAGCTGGAAAAATAACTGAAATTTAATAAAAATGTATCAAGAAACTAATTATGTAGTCTTTAACATGATACTACCAAAGTGTAAGTTAATAGTTTTGGAGGGAGTCTTTGGAAAAGCCATAGTAGCCTAAATCACCTAAATGTCAATCCAATACTTTTGATCTGAGGTTAATAGTCATGGTAGCATTGTGTTCTGTTTTGTCTTACTATATCTTATAGAATAAGGTTTGGTAATTTTCCCCACCTAGTGAATAAGGAGACAATCATATTATTTAAAGAAATAATATTTCACACTATTCTTTCTTAAATCGTGTTTGAGCCCACCCCATATGCCAGGGCTTAAATTCTGATATCCATTCAGCTTTGCTATTCACATCTTAATTCCCTGAATTTGGCAGAGATTCTGTTCTCTCGTGGAATTGTCCTCTTAACGTCATGAGACCGCCTTAGTAAAGTGTGTCTGTGCTCAACATAGAGAATCAGCGAGGCAGGAGCCGTGCTCACACTGCTGACTTCCTTGTGCTGTTTCAAATTGGAAATACCTCCAGCAATGTCACCAGTGGTCACCAGCGATGGCCATTGCTCCTCCTCAGCGAGCCTCTGTGTTTTGTGTGACACTTGTTGAAAATAACACAATGAGAATGGTAGAGGTGGAGGCAAGGCCACTGTGAGTCCAACTTGATTTGCAAGTCTAAATTATGACTAAATGAAAGCAGTGACTAGACAAAAGAAGCTGGTATTGAGAGGAAAGTTTAAATGGCAGAATGGAGTTATTGAGAGAGAATAATAATAAGAGACACACAAGGGGGGCTGGGGATTTAGCTCAGTGGTTCCAGCACCTCTCTTGCAAGCGCAAGGACCTGGGTTCGATCCCAGGTAACCACATACAATACTGGGTGTGGAGACTCACACCCAGCAGCAA
>PVIR01025641.1:0-24615 GCA_004026965.1 Petromus typicus | reverse complement strand
TGTGTGTGTGTGTGTGTGTACTTTAAAGATCATTACTTTTATCAAATACAAATTCTACTGGATTTCCCAATTTCAGTTCCAAATTCTTCTCTGGCTTCTGAAAACATAGGTAAAAGAACTCTAAACTTAATATTTATAATTTAATAATATCAATTTACCAAAAAGATATAGTATCATACTGGAATTTAGCTGCTATTTCTAAGATTTTACTTATTTTTAAGCTCCTTTTTAATAATGATATTACTAGATCATTTTACGTTAATGCCTATAATTTCTTCATTCTTAAATAATACAATTTTTCCAGAAGAAATAATCTGTTTTAAAGATTTTTCTATAAGACCTTTAACTTTTTTTTTTTTTTCTTGCTGTGGGTACCAGGAATGAACTCATGATCTTGTAATTACCAGGCAGTGGGGTGTCACTGAGCTACATCCCTGACCTCACATTCTATTTTATAAATAGATGTTTCCTTTGTTAACTCAGTTAACTCAGTGTGTATCACAGAATGAATATCGCCATGATACTGGTATAACAAGCAAGACAAGAATGAGGAAGGCAACTTATTTAACATCACTCCTATGTTTCCCAGTGATGTCTCACAGATCTGTGCTCACAGTCCTCACATATCAGGTGTGTCTGGGTAATAAGTGGATCACGAATCTGAAAAAAGATGATAGGAGAACAGACAGAGTCATTGGAATTGTACATTATGAAAACTAACATATGATGTTTAACTATTTCTCACTTTTAATAATTCCTAAAAACTTTGTATGGAAAAATGTAAATGTGTCACATCTGTATTGAGCCTAAATTACCAATAGACATTTCACGACTGTAAATTTACTGGCAAAGTTACAAATAATTTAAAATAAATGATAAGCTAAGCAAAATTTATAATGAACAAAACAAATTTCTCTTGGCTATCAAGAAAATTTTTAGTAATTATTCTATCTTTAAATGCCATAAGAGCCAAAGCAGTGATCTTTTAATCACAGATACTAGTATATGTAATGATAAATAAGTGAGTGGCTTTAAAACCAGTTTAATTTGATATGTTTTACTCTTGTTTTAAATAACTATGAAGTCTCAATTCTTTTTTAAAAATTTATTTATTTATTTATTTATTTATTTTTATTTTTAATTTTTTTTAAAACAGGGTCTCACTTTGTAGTTCAGGCTGGCCCTGAGCTCAGCCTCCAACTCACATCACAATCCTTCTGCCTCTGCCTCCCGAGTGCTGGGATTACAGGTGTGAGCCACCATGCCTAGCACTGTGGTATGTGGTACTGATTGCTGCTAGGCTGAGTCTCCATGCCCAATATTGTTATGTGGTTACTGGGGATCGAACCAGGGTCCTTGTGCTTGCAAGACAAGTGCCAGAACCACTGAGCTATATCCCCGGCCCAAATTCTTTTCTCTTTGCAGAAGAGAATCTTCTCAATTCTTTTCTCCTTGCAGAATTCAGATATAGATTCATCTAAGTATATTGATCTACTTATTTTTCTATATTAGCCAAAGAATCAAGTGAACAATAGAATAAGAAAAAAATTAAATCTGTTTGTAATCACTATTTCATCTATATTAATAACCATGACTTAACTTATCTTCTTACAAATGTAGAAGATAGTCTAGTAACTTTTTGGAACAAAGCCAAGAATGAGTATTGTGTGACCTGCAATTTGGGGTTCTTCCCCGACATCTTTGAGTCTCACAGGGTCTTGGAGGCTCTCCAGGATTTTTGTTTTTGGAAGATGCACCCATTATCTACCCCACAAGAAAAGATTCCCACCCAACCTCTTCCCCAAGAACCCAGGTCACCTGTATCCCACCTGGTCTCATTTAAAAGGGATTTTACTTCCTTGCCCTTCCATAATGTTATTAGAATGAAGCAGTTTCTTTCTTCTGAGGGTGCTGGTCATCTCCCTCTCTTGCTGCAAAAGCCTGTCTCCCATTCTGCAGCTGAGTACATCCCCTGTGCACTGCTGTATGACATATGCTGTCCTTGACCAGGCCCTATAAGTGATACTAACATGACCTGGCCACGACCACCGATGCAGCAGTGGGTGACATATAGTGGTTCATATGCTTCCCCTGAAACCATCTAGTTTAGAAATGAACTGAATGCTCCCATTGGCATCTTATAGAGATGCCTCTCCAACATTTTGGCTGAAAAGTGAAAGCACAGCCTAAAGGATGTGCTCTTTCCAATTCCTCCTTAACTATATTTTTTTTCGCTCCATCTCAAGTCTCTTTCCTTGGAGAAGCCTTAATAGATGACTGCTGGTATGATGTTTCGGTAAAAGACTCTCCTGCCTTCCACAGGTCCCAACATTTCCAAAGAGCAAGCACAGTTCTGGAGCTATTCAGAGGCGAGCTCGTGTGTGTCATGTACCTGTGTCTTCACCACAAGAATTGGTTTGGAGAACATTTTTAATTCAACTTCTTATAAGATTTGTTGTTGTTCTTGTTTTGGCGGGTTGTTTTGTTTTATTTTGTATATTGAGGATTGAATTAAAGACCTCTGCACTGAGCTACATGCCCATCCCTTTTATTATTTTTTTTTATTTTGAGACAAAGTCTCATTGAGTTTTTAAGTTGCTTAGGTTGGGCTCATATTTGTGATTTCTCTGTCTCAGTGCTAAGATTACAAGCATGTGCCACTATGCCAGGCTGAGAAAAATCTTACATTTCAAAGCTACATTTTAGGGAGCTGGCCCTGTGAGCTGCCATCTATCTCACAATCATCAAGGCACTTATTAAAAATGTAAATGACTGGTATTTATACTAGGCCTATGAATTAAGAGTATACAGGAGGGTGAGAATGTGCATTATTGAAAATACCAGAGAAAATTATTTTTCTCATTACAGTGACACTAACAATGACAGTTGTAATTACCCTCCATATATAAATGGAATGGTTGAAGTCTTGGGGGACAGTATTCAGAGAATTTCAATACCTTATGCAGCTCTTGTGTCAAAAACATTTATGATAAATAGTAAGCCACCCACAAATGAACTTCATGGGGTATAAAAAGATAAACCTTTTGCAGGCAGACATTCTCAGTCTCCAAACCATAAGACATCCCACACAAACTACTGGAGCTAAATCAACACATTTAATATCTTTTTCAAACATATATCTTAGATAACTGTTAAACTCAAACTTCTTACATTAGCCACTTCTTTCCTTAAAAGGCTCCTAGAGTTGTGAACCTGGATGTCAACATGATTTCTGGAGAAGCCAAATTATCACAGGTGAGTAAGGTAGTTAGATACCTTGTAGGCCGTTAAGGCTGGCCCTGGAGAAGCCAGCATGTGGGAATCCCAAGAGGTCAAGTTAAAAGACAATCAAGGAACTTTACAAAAGGAGAGAAGTTACCACATCAGTATAAGTAATAGTGATTGATATGATTGATATTATAAATAAGAACCAGCTGCCTGGAAGGGCAGGGGGAAGGGAGGGTTCCAGGGTCTTGGCCCATCCTCCCCAGGAAAGATTGTGCCTGATAATCCTTGTAGTTTCTTACACAACTTGCTTTCCTTTTGGATCCCCCTTTAATCAATATTGCCTGTGTGTCTGCATTTGCTGTGTTATTTGTTGACTATAGTTTTCTCCCATGTTGAACCCACCTCATATTTGTAGCTTTACCCATAAAATCACCCTGAGAAACTAGTTGGATGGATCACCTACTTTTGAGTCCCCTTTCTTTCCCTCTCAGACAGAAGCTTTCTTTCTCAATAAACTTTTCCTACAGTTGGCCTTCATTGTTCCTAGAATTCATTCTTCAGTTTTAGAAAACACAAACTCACATTTCAGGTATCTAGTAGGTTGGGAGTTATACATGTTCCCCAATATCAAAATAACTTTTCAAAGTACTCTCCTTCAGCACTAGTACTGTTAATCTATGTCACTAAATTCTGTCTTTTACATTAGAGATAAGTTAATTTGTCCAGCCTTCTTTTCTTCTCATTCAAATCTCAATAAAACATCATGTTAAGCAGTATGACAGACACAAAATAGGAAGCACTATGTTCTTTCATATGTGTGGGTGGGCACAAAAAGAAAAAAACTAAAATTACCAGAAAGAATATCAACTATTAAGGACTAGGACATGGGCTGGTCGAGGGGAGAGAGAATAGATAGGAGAATGGAAGAATACAATCAATACATGAAACATGTATGTATAGAATTATTGCAGTGTATCCTATTAATCTGTGTAATTAATATCCTCAATGCATCAATAACCCATGAGACATCACTTCATAATAAAAAGAAAAGGAAGAAACATAGACCCCCCACAGACATTTGTCAGTATATCTTCACATATTTTAAACTCAGAAGAAAGGTCAAGCCACCCAATAAAAAGACATGACTATATAGAGTTAGACATTTTCTGATCTGTTACTAGCCAGTTGTTGATATTACGATCAGTTCCCAGCTGGGAGCATACCAAGAGCCACAGGCCGACAGGAAATGTTTCCCTGGCAAAATAACACAAGGGCAAGATTATTTTCTTTGCAACATAAGACCACTGATTGTTAAGCAAGTCATCTATCTTTAAAACTTATTTATTTTATTCACCGCTGGTTTTTATTTAACATTTTAGACTTTTAAAATAGTATTTTTATTTTACCTTTATGAGTATTGTACTAAATTATTTCTTTCTATCTTCCCTGAAATCCTGGGCCTGAGTATGTCATTCATCTCACTTTAATCTCACCCCTACCATGATCAGTCTCTGCTTCTATATACTTGCTCTCACTTAGTTATGGTTGTGTCTCTTGATTTCTCATATTTACCTTACTTAAATGCCAGAATGATGTAGCAGAAATAAAAAATAAATTAGGTGTGAGAAAACATGTGTAATAGTTCTACGTCTGGAACATCTTAGTTAGATGAACATGGGAAGCCATGAACTTATTTATCTTTCATTTTGAGAGGTAAAACAGTAATGATTTTAACTTGTTATCAGAATCAAAGTATTCTTAGGAGAATGACATGAGTTGATTTTATTTCAAATTACTCTCAAAAAGTCATTCTTTTTATATATAAATAGTGACACTGAAATTATGTTGGTTTTTCCAGCACAGCCTTTGGAGTGCAGTCAAGAAATGTATGAATGGAAAGTGCATTCTAAATAGAGGACAGTTTTTCAAAATTGAAGTAACTTTGTCATCTATATTATTCCTTTGAAATCTACATTTTTGCCATTTTTCCTACTGTCCTTGGACCAACAAAAGTTAGTATTTTTGTAGTGATACTAGAATGAAATTTTGAAATTAGGTTCCCTATTAAGCACATCAGTAACACCTGGATCTTGTTAGAAATGCAAATTTTCAGGTAATATCCAATAAATTCTGGGGCTTGAGCCAGCAGTGTACATGTTAACAAGCCCTCTAAGTGATTTGGATCCAGGCTAATGTTTGAGAAGCACTAGATAAAAGGAAAGGAAGGGAGAAGGGGAAGATCCATCCACCAATTACTCCTCCAGAGCTAGGATTTAGACTTTATTGTTGGAATTACATAAAACTATTCTGTCTTTACCATTTCACCATGTAATCATACACTAAATATTTTGTATGTTTTGGTGCTTATGACTTAATGATCTTTCTTTCCTCTGAAAACAGATGTTGTATAGGAATCATCCACAGCACTTAAGTAAAAGTAATTATTCCTACCTGCTGTTGAAGATTATCACATGAATTCCCTATAGAAACAGTCAAACTGATCACAGTAAAATCATGTCTGAATCATAATTAGAATAATGCAGTTAATAGAATGAAGTGTTTAAATGTACAATACAATCAAATCACTTGTTATTTATAAGTGCTGAATCAAAGTCTAGTTTTTCTTAAAGTCCTTGTTCTATAAGTCTGTATGCCTCCAGAGAAAGGGCTGGCTGGTTTAATCCTAAAAATTGAATACAGCTACTATCATCATTTCCTCTTAAAACTCCACTGATATGAAAAAGTAAGTAAAAAATTAAGAGACACTCTTCCATAAGGCAAAGCATGATATTGTGGTGTAATAAATGCATCTTTGACTTTCTGATTCTTGATACAGAACTTCTAAAATCCTTCAAATTTTCTGACTGACAAGGATAGGAGGAGGAGGGGGTTTTTATTGTTTGCACTAAACTCCTTTCCTGTTTACACTACTGAGATGACTCCTGTATCGCTGCCAGCTTCTTCATGGGGGAAGGGGCACTTGGCAAAGGAACCCACCATGAGACTAGGGTGTTCAAATTTTCAGTCCTTCTGGCCTTCTGTACCTGAGATTAAGATAATTGCCAATCATCAGATGATTTAATCTGTCCTAGCTACAGAGTGAAGCTTCCATAAAATCTCCTAAATGCTGAAGGTTGGAAAGCTTCCACACAGAATGTCTCTGTGTGCTGAGTGAACCTGGGGCTTTTATGGATCTCGCCTCTGTGCCCTTCATCTGGTTGTTCACTTACCTTCTGTGTAAATTACTCAGTGAGAGTGAAAGAAGTGTTTTCTTGAGTTTTGTGAGCCATCCTAGCAAATAAGGAGACATGATAGGGAAGTCATGAGAGCCTGTGACTATGTCTCCAAGTCTGATGTCATGTGTATAACCTGGGAACCCCCAATATGCATCTCACTTGTGAAGTGAAGGCAGCCTTCTGGGCCGAGCCCCACATTCTGCACTCTGATGACATCTGTGGGCAGTTAGTGTCAGAATTAATTCAGCTCATTTCATTGTGGTTGCTGGTGTTGGAAAACTGGCAGGTGTGTCTTCTGAGAAGACAGAACATAACACAGTAAGCTAATGGATAGTATTGCTACCCTAACAGCCTTACTCCAACATATAGCCCTTCTGCAAACAGGGACAAAGAGCACGCTGAGAAAACACATCTCTAGAAAAATGTTGCCTTCATTTTTAACCATTGAGCCAGGCATGCTGTGATCCAAGCACTTGGTAGGCTGAGGTAGAAAGATCTCCGTATGTTCAAGGCTACCCTGGACTACAGTGAATACAAGGCCACCCTGAACTGCATAGTGAGACTCTATAGCAAAAAACAAAAACAAAAGATGTAACTATTAGGATGACCTGTTAGTTAAGTTTCTCAAAAAGTGACTTTATTTTTCTTGGGAGAAAATTGGTGGAGGGGCAAAATAGTTCTGCTTCTGTCTTTCATGAAGCAGATTCATCAACATCAGCATTTCTCCAGTAACCAGGAGAAGATTAGGCTGTATTTACAGAAGACTCTGAAAAAGTTTGGGAAAGTCCATTAAGTATATACTGATAGATTCCTCTCTTTATTCCTAGAATGTCAGCTTTCTTCCTCCAAACATACCCTGCTTCCCACCAAAACGAGGCTCTCCCTCCTATTTTCCTCCAAAGTATGCTTTTCTTGTTCCCACCAAAAGTCCATTATACTCTGTATTGGCATCTAGAGAATGCTGACTACTTCTTTCCCCTATTTCCCCTATCAAGTGTTGGTCTACCTCATCTCTTCTCGGTCAATCCCCAGACACCACATCCCCCAGCACACCATCCTAGCCTTCAAAAACCAACCCCATTCAGAACATGCTGCTCTTCTCTCTTCAGAGGCAACTGGGCAGCTCTCCCATCTACTAAATACTTATACTGCTTCCTGTTCTGGCTTCAGCCTATTATTCTCTTATGATTCACATTACTTTTAAATCCACACTATCTTGAGACTGAATTTTTTATCTGTTCTATTTTGAAATCATATCAACTTGTCAGTATCATCAAAGTATTAAAGGCATTTCTGTAATAAAATGGTCAACACTAAAATTCCCCATATTTGAACACCAGAATTTTCTGTTATTAAATTCTAAGGGCTGATTTCCAAATATTAAACTCCTGTGCAATAATTGTCCTTTGTTGTAATGGACATGGTTTTGAGTTGTACAGTAAAAGATACATGAATTGTGATTTCCATCTTTGACATATCAATAACACCAATGTGGTGCTGGTGTAGGCTTGTAGCATATATCTTTCAAACTCAACTTTCAGTGATATTCAAAAAGTCATCAAAATTGAAAACGTTCATGATTAAAAGTCACCAAATGTTATACAGTGAAGTGTTTTTCTGAGAATTAATTTACCAGAACATAGTTAATCTACATAACTTACATTTAATTTTATTTATTTTTGGCAATAGGGATTGAACTCAAGACCTTGTACTTGTGAGAAAGGAGTTGTGCCACTGAGCTAAACCCTGCCTACAGTTAATTTATAAAACAATATCATCACTTATATGTAACATTTTCTTTTGAGGGGATGGACTGCATAAAAATATGTATTGCAGAATACTGTACAGATATTATTTCTTGTTTAAAAAATACTATTTACATTTCCTTATTTTTGTTAGGAAAAGTATAGCCAGCAAGGTAGTGATGAAAAGTAAAGTTAGCAACCGAAAAGTGCCTGAGGCTTTCCAGTAGTGTTACATTTTTGCAGTCTTGCAGTTCGACTCATCTCTGTACCTTGAATTGTGATTTTCTTCTACAACTTAATATTTATTTCCCATATGTTTAAGTGCTTATCCTCAGAGTTTATGACTAATGATTTAAAAATTCACAAGTTTAAACATTGGCACTGTTGACCTCTTCAAGAACTCTAACAATCAAGAATCTTATTTCAATGAGAACATATTTTCTAATCAAATATAGCAATGAGGAGAAAAATAGCTGTGAATTTTCAGCACCCTGTGTTGAAAAACAAATATTTAGTGCATTGATCATTACCCTGTGTGTTTCACAGTATGCTTCAGAATACTAAAATGAATTTAAAAGGCTGAGTTAACCTGTTAATTATTTTACTGGATATTATATATTACAAAGTACCAATAGCTAACATATTGTTGGGGTACAATAAGTTCCACTTTAACACTGGAAATTGTGCCACCTTTCTCTGTATTTTAGTTTATTTATTTTTGTGGTTTTTTTGAGACAAGGCCTTGCTATGAAGTTCAGGCTGGCCTCAAGCTCACTATGTAGCCCAGGCTGCCCTTGAACTCATCACAATTTTCCTGCCTCAGCATCCCAAGTGCTTAGATTACAGGTGTTTGCCAGCACTCCTGACCTTTCTCTGTAGTTTATAAGCTATAAGTTTTTGTTTTTTGTTTCTTTTTTTTTCACAACCTGGCAGAATGATCTTTCTCAGAAACCTACCAGCTTGTGCTCTAGTCATACGGAAACACATTATATTATATTTAATTTAGTTTTAGTATTCACTGAATACACCATGTAATCAAATGGGATCTCCTATAGCTCTGTAGATGCTTGAAAATGAATGGTTGGCATACTCTGTTACACAGGCGCATGTGTTTATGGGGCTTGGGGCCAACATTTGTCTGTGCTGATAGGAATTTCATGTTACATATGCAATTAGAATGGATTATGGGGGCTGAGGATTTAGCTCAGTGGTTCTGGCACCTGCTTTGCAAATGCAAGGGTCAGGGTTCAATCCCCAGTAACTACATACAACAGTGCTGGGTGTGGAGACTCACGCCCACCAGCAATCAGAACCACATACCACAGTGCCACGCGTGGTGGCTCACACCTATAACACCAGCACTCAAGAAGCAGAGGCAGAAGGATTGCTGTGAGTTCAAGGCTGAGCTTGGGGCCAGCCTGAACTATAAAAGCAAGAGCCTGTCTCAAAAAAAACAAAACAAAAAAAAGAATGGATTATGGGTCATGCATTCATAGGTCTTTAGTAACTATAAGAGTCATATAGCCAAGAAAGAAGTTTGTATAAAAGACAAGAAATTATTAAGTTTGTTCTCCAACTTTTGATCTTTTATATCTTTGGAAGTTTGAAAATCTGTGGTAGTTGACAGATTCATAATAGATTATAACTTGTCTAACGGCTATCACTCTCTTGCTAAAAAAATCATCTCCCCCTAGTTTTATTTTGTAAATGAAGGAAAACATGAAGCAGAAGTCCATTTGCAGAACTAATACCCAGGTATGTCTTCCTTGAAGTCAGAGGAAAGCGCTATAGATTTACTTGACCTTTGCTCAACCTGCTCACGGATCTTTAGCATCTCTCAATGCCCTGGCATCTCTGGAGCTTAAGAATATGTGATTCACAATCTTCAGATCAAAGAAACCTCATTTTAGGAATGGTGAAATGAAATGATAAGAAACAAAGAAATAAACAGTTAAAAATATCTTTAGATATGTTTTCCTAGTTTACTCCTTTTACTATGGATATATGAGTCAAAACATTATCCTGCACTCCAAAAACATGCACAAACTTTATCATTATTACTTAAAATGATTTTGAATTAAAAAGTAATCATTTCTTTTCTCTGCTTTTAACATTTTATTTATTATTTATTTTACTGCTTGGAATCTTATACCTGGAAGGATAGTGAAACTTGGTTGAAATCACTGACCAAGAAGGTCTCCATATTCCCATGACCTGGGCTAAATGTAAAACAAATTTGTTTTTGACTCTCATTAACTCTCTGACATCCCTGTTCTTAGAACATTTACTTAGGAAAACTGATGTAAATTTTTTATCCATTTAGAGACACAATTCTTTTAAAATGTCTTGCAAATTTTACTGCTTTCTCAATGACCTGGGAACCTACCCTTTGAAATGTAACCATGGGACCTGAAGTAGAGCTCCAAGCAAAGTCCATTAACATTGCTGTGTGGTGGCCCCAAATTCAGTCCCTACCAACAAAGAGGGAGATTGTGGAGGAAGGAGAGACCACCTAACCAGATGTAGAAGTGTAGTCTGTAATCTAGGATCCAAAGAGGCTGAGGCAGGAGGATCTGAGGTTGTAGCCCAGCCTGTTCAACTTCGTGAATTAGTAAGACCTGTTTAAAAATGTAAAATTATATATCTATCTATATCTATATCTGAAGAATGTCTGTGTGAAGGCCTTATTTTCAATCCCCCAATATTCAAATAAACAACAACAAAATGAAAAGAAGGAGCAAAAGGGAAAAGTGCACCCCTGTTTACCCAGGGGGAGCTAAGGGAGAGTGGGAGCCTAACTTCATGGAGTATTTTGCCCCAAGCACTAAAATTCCTGACTTCCTGTCAGGAAGACTGGAGAAACTTCACTTTCTCTTTGGTTGAAGTCCATTAGTAAACACGCTGGCCTAAGCCATTTTCCTCACCTAACCACTAAACACTCTTCCATACTTTTTCTTTAACATACTTTTGCACTTTTATCAGGTTCGAGCCCTTACAGGAAAGATTAGTAACACTGAGTTTTGAGGAAGTTTGTGCCTCTGTTTCCATGAGTTTTAAAGTTTGTATCGCATACACAGTTGTCCTTACTTGTTTAACATAGCCAGCTTCGCATTTCAACCTTGATTCAGACAGTTAATTTGAAAATTTTATAGCATTATAAAATTAAGCCTTAGAGTGGGGACATTGCAATAACACTAAAGTTATTCTGACAATCAAGTGAAGTAACACATGAAAGAGTCGGTACAGGGCCGGGGAGTTAGCTCAGTGGTTCTGGCGCCTGTCTTGCAAGCGCAAGGGCCCGGGTTCGATTCCCCGGTAACCACATAACAATACTGGCTGTGGAGACCCACACCCAGCAGCCACCAGTACCACATACCACAGTGCCGGGAGTGGTGGCTCACGCCTGTAATCCCAGCACTCGGGAGGCAGAGGCAGGAGGATTGTGATGTGAGTTGGAGGCTGAGCTCAGGGCCAGCCTGAACCACAAAAGCGAGACCCTGTCTCCAAAAACCTAAAAAAAAAAAAAAAGAAAAAAAGAAAGTCGGTACAGTGCCATAGTGTTGTATATAGCACAGTGCTGTATAAATTATTATCACTACAATAATGCTATCATTATTACAGCAGCACTTATTGTTGTTGTTGCTGTTTTTGTAGCCATTAATTGTCAATGAGAAACTGATTTAGTATTTTGTTCTGTCTTGAAATGCCAGTGGAGTCTAGCTGGCTATAACGATGATGTTTTCACAATCCTTCCTTCTTGCTGGGTAAACTTGCCATCTGAGGCTTATTGTGCAATTAAGTAAATTCCTAACACTTAAGGGACATTTAACTATCTTGTGAAATAATACCTTCAACTTTCATGTTAGACTGGCTCTCTCGCTCGCAATTAGCACTTTGTCTGGAGTTAAGTCTACCGGCTTTTTAGCGACTCTTCTGAAGATAACTTGGATAGAGGAAGTAGACCCAGGAACGCTGGCTTAGCAGCACTGCTCCTGCAGTGTGAAATAACTCGAGACTGAGGAAGGGGGATGGGTGGGAGCCGTCTCTAAACACGATGTGCCTTTTTACCCTCACGTTTCTTATTTTCCAGTTGCTCCTTCACTTTGTATCTCTGAGGAACGAATGTAGGGGGAAGAAGCTGAAGGGAAAAGGTTGAATTCTCTGACACTCACTTAAAATTCAATTCATTTTGAAAACCAGATGCTGTAGGAATTGCATAGTTCATTTCTAAAGTGAACCTGGCACCCAAATTAAAATAAATATGCCTATTTGATTAGTTACTTTCGATTCAGCCTAATGGAACATATATAAAGAGCTCTTTTTCAGCTTTGTCACAGTTCAAAATGTTTACTTTCTAGCTGAAAAAGAAGCATAGTAATATGTAAACAGGCTTTATAAAGCTAGATTAAAACTATTCTAACTATGGTATTTAATTCTTACTATTTTTTAAATCCATTTACATTTTGATGTTTTTTTTTTTTTAATTTTTCTTTTGCCATACTGGGGATTGAACTCGGGACACTGAACTTTTGCAGCTGGCTCTGCGCAGTCCCCACCCTTCTTTGATGTTTCATTGTCTCACTGTCTGGTGGCAAACACAGCTAACCAGCGCTTGTTGATAGTATTTTCATGAGGCTTTGAGTGTTTGTGGGAAAGACAAAGATCCTGGAAGACAGCGCGCTCCTCTCTCCACCCTATCTTTGTATTAAATCCATGTTTGAGTCTGACTGAAAAAGACGGTGTGTCAGAGATTAGGACTGAAGAGTAAGTCACCCACTTCAGCAACACTATTTTTCCTTCTTCAGAAATATGAAAAATACATCAAAGACCTATTTTTTGTCACTGCTTTGCCTTTTGATCCTTTCTAGTCAAAGACTAATATTAAAGTACATTTCACTCCGTTTGTGCTGGTATAAAAAAAATCATATAACATATGGGAAGAAAAAATGTTGAGAAACAATACTTTTTTCCTGCATCCTGACCATAGTTCAAAACAGCAGCTGATCCTTCGGTGAGATGGATGCTCAGACGAGGTCTCAGGGATGATACTTAGATCCTCAAGGGTGGGTGCACAGCAGAGAAGTGGCTGCTAGACTCCAGGGATCTCTGAACGCTGGCACTCAGGAGCCAAAGATGATTTCATAAAGGGTTTTAGGCTGAAGTTTTTTCAAGAGAAACATACTGTTTTTATGTAGTCTTCAGAGAACATTGTGGTGACTTATTTCCAGTTCCTTACTAGCATGGGAATAACACAAGGGGAAAATGTGAAATCTCTGCTTCAGAATAAAACAACATTTTCTATTGTAGCTCATTGCATAAAGGCTTCATTGGCATCTGTGACGTTTTCTGTAGATCTTCATGGTATGAAAGAAGTTCACATGAGCTGAAGTTACTTTACAACTCAGGATTGGGACAATGTAATTAAAACTTACTAAATCACCAAATCCAAGGCTCTAGTGGAACATGAAAATGAAATTTTTATGAAGTGACAGTAATAACTGGCTAAAGTGTGTGAAGCGTTAAATATGTTTTCAAGAGTTGTTAGAAGTTACCCAAATCAGAAAAATGAGAAATGATAGTTTCTCTCTGCTGATTGAACCATTACCTTATGTTTTCTGAACAAAAATATATATTTTGTAAATGAAGAAAAATGTGTTATATAAGCTGATGCCACACTATTCTTTTTAAATCACATGCATAAATTTAACTATAAATGACAATGCATGGGATCTTTTTTATAAAGTCCATAACATCCTTGCGTTGCTGAAAGCATTTTAAGATCAAATCACCAAATACCGTTGTTATATCTCTGCAGTTTAGATTTTTCTATATTATTCATAAATCTATGTTTACATATATGAAAATTTCTGAAGATACAAGTTGTGTTAAATCAAAAAGCCAATTTTATCAAAACTATCAGTTCCTTTCCTAAAATCTCACTTAAAAATGTCTCTATTCTATAATATTTTATTTCTTTACCTCATCTGTGCAAGAGGTGCTTTGAGCGAGAAGATTTATGAGTGCCCATCTCTTTCTGTTTTTAACCACCTGTATACTTTGATATATTTACTTCTCAAAATCAATCAACATTTACTTGATGTTTTTTGCTCACCCCAATATATGCTAACTGTTGGATATAGGTAAAGTACCAAATTTCTTTTTTATTCTATTGCATATTGTCCTTTCTTGCTTGGCTAAAAACTGCCAGGTTTGAGACTTGGAAAATTACCTTTTAAAATTTATGTATTTATTTTATAAAATAATGTGACTTTCTGTTTTTGTTTTGTTTGTTTTGGGAAATAGTGGGGCTCAAACTCAACATCTTGTGCTTGCCAAGTAAGGGAGGCAAGTCACTGAGTTATATCCTTGGCCCCAAGGAAAGCCACTTCTTTATGGGACAAAGTTTCAAATCTTGATTTCTCATCCTAATCTCTATCAAATTTCTTCTACGGTGGAAAACTGGTGAAACGTAGTGCTACTGAACCATACTGGACTTCCACAGAGGCTGGGCAAAGCAAGGAGGCCTGAGGACCCAGCGACCTGTGCTCTGAAAGGCAGAAACTCCTTCAGTACTATGAAAGGATGGTCCTTTCAAGATAGACTTTTAAATAATTTGAAGTGTGTTATTTCTTTAAGTGTATACATTTCTGGTGTACAGTATGATAATTCAGTAGGTGTACAGTGTCTAAACATCAAATGGTACTGGTCAAAGCTTCTTTCTCTTTGTACATTAACTGTTTGATATTACAGTAAGTGTGCATGTTATACCATGTGATATTTCAGTATGCACGTTTAATCAGTCCTGTCCTGCAACAGTAATTAATGTTTCTATCTACCTACTACTACTTCGTGTTTGGAACTTTTGAGCTCCTCTCTTCTAGGTCTTCATAAAATATACTATAGGTTATTGTAAATGCAAGTCACCTCAGTGTCCTATAAAACATGAGAACTTATTATTTTTACCTAAGTGTTTTAGGGCACCCAGTCCTCAACCTCCAACTATTTCCCCTCTTCTCCATGTTTAATAATCACAATTTTACATTCCAATTAATATTTTAAATCATTCATATTTTAATATGTCTTGCCTTCTGTGTCTGACTTATTTGACTTAACATTATGTCATCTGGTTTATCCATTTTGCTACAAATGTTGCATTATCTTTTCACTTTAACAGTACCTCCATTTGCAATCTTAATTTTTACATGACTATGATTATAAACCAAATAGGTCATGAGTCCAATTAAATTTGCCCATAAAGGAAGGAAGATGTTTGGAATATATGTGGTGCGAGGCAAAATATCAGTTACCCAAGAGTGAGTACAAAGTGAAAAGTGCTGCTCATCAGATTTTGATTATTGACCAAGGAAGCAATGAGAATTTGGGTGAACCCAGGCTTCCTTTATAACAACACAGTACAGTGAGAATAGCAATTGTGATAGATCCTGCATGTGTGTCGTATGTCCGCTCACAAATGTGCTGTGTTAAATGGCACTGGCTTTTAATAAAGTGCTCTTCTGTAAGCCTAGCATTCTATTCTTCCATCACAGCCCTTTTCTCTGTACTGAAGGCCAGCGCTCCTGAACTTCCTCTTCCTCTTTGGATTATCAACATCTGCTTACCTATGTGATCATAATCATGTACACTAGTCACTTCCCTACATTCTCTGTCCCTCAAGGAACAACAGCAAAAAACCTCTCTCAACCCAATTCCTCTCTATTTCTCTGCTTTTTATCAGCAAAGATTTTTTACAATGTTATTTATGTCTGTCATCTCTGATTCTTCTTCTCTTTTTCTCTATCTATACTGTCACTCAATCCTTTGGGTAACCAGGATGTTACGGCCAGGAAAAACACACATGAATCCTGATTGGAGATTAGGGTAAATCTTAGAAATTTTACACCAACCAGAAACAGTGGTATAATTTTTAAATTCCACTTCCATTGAGTTTATTCCATATATGTCTCCAAAATACCCTTGTGCAAGTCAAAAGATATCTGTGTTGCTAAATAGCATGAGTCAGCTTCCTCTTACTTTGGCCAATCAGCAATATCTCCTTTGATTTGTCACTGTTTTTCCAACTTTCTCACTGGTCTCCTTTTCATCTCTGTGACCAAGGAATCGTTGGAGTACATAAAGGCTCACATCTTGAACTTTTTGTCATAAATCTGGATATATGCCAGCGATGATTTCTTTGCATAAAATGACTGATCTTTGTAGTTTCCTTCTTTTTAGAAAAGGATTTCACATTTACCAAGATGCTCTGTAACCAAGAATTTTCCTTCTTTTTCATTTCTATATTAATCCTTTGCAACCACATAACATCTTTGACAATGTCCTCCAAATTCATCATTTTTATATGTAGCCATCTCTACATTCCACAAAGATCTTTCCTTTTTATTTTAAATGAGAAGTAGTTTATTTAGTAGTTTCAAAGATTTTATTAGTGTAGTGTTTCATACAGGCATTACTGCTGAAGCACTGGTACTATGTAAGAATACTAACCTTTGAAATAAAGTCAAGTAAAAGATAAACTGTTTCAAAATATTCTCTGCTTTTGCCAAGATTTTACTAACATCAATTCAAAACATTTCCCCTAACTCTCCCAGGTACTAAACTGTAGGTTAAAATGCTGAAAGCTAGGGTATTTTTAGATTTTTATTCCAGGAGCAGGTATTTCCCTTAATCTAAAAAGTACAGTAGTTTCAAATCTTAGTGACATGTGAATGTTCTTGATTTGCTTAAAGTACATTCATGTATTTGTATCAGATGTGTTATTGAAAATATCTGCTCATTGATATTATCTCAAAATAGATGTAAACATAAAATTTAATTTACCTTAAAATAGAAACTTTTATTGATACTCAATAGCTTTGCAGTATTTCTCAGAGAACTGTGCAATGTAGAGCAATCAGTCAACAGCATCAGATGTAGTCACATTCTCCAAGTGACAGTGTCTGCCATGACAGCAACTCCTGAGACCTGGAGGACCTGTCTACTGTTCTTCGTATACACTTGTAGACTTCCCCATGTGTTCTGGGGCCACCACAAGCCTTTCTGGGAACATTGCTTATTTTAGTCTACCTAAAATGACATAGAAAAGTACCACAGATAAGGAGATTAAAGAGTAGACATTTATTCCTCACCATGGGAAGCTGGACGTCCAAGCTTCAGGTGTTGGCATGGCTGAGTTCTGAATCCTTTGTAGACAGTTACCAACCTTATACATCCTCACAGAACAAAGAAACTCAATAATTTTTTTTTCTTTTTTAACAAGACTAACCCCACCACGGAATACTGGCCTAATGATCTCATCTAAACCCAGTTACCTTCCAAGCACTCTACCTCCTCCTATTATATTGGAGCATCAGGGCCTGAGACATGAATTTTGGGAAACACAAACATTTAATCCATTCCATTAACTATTCACTTTTTAATTCAAATTTATTTTATATTCTATAACACTTGAGGAAAAAGTATCCTTTGCAGTAGATTGAACTTACTAGCAAGTTAAGAAATAGGATGAGTCAGCAGTTTATGTTCTAAATTTGATGTTAACACTTTCTCTCTGCTTTCTAAGCAAATCACTTACACTCTTGACCTCAGCTCTGCTTCCTTAGAAGTAGAATAATGAAGCTGAACAAGATGAGCCTAAGGCCTCTTTTCAGCTTTAAAATAATAAGATTTTCTGATAAAGATAAGCTTCCTTTGTTAATTGAAAATATACACCATGATTAGTTCATAATTAAAACTAGATTGTCTTACAATTTATCACATTGGTATAAAAAGCTTTGTGAAAAACAAAAAAAGACAACAAAACTGTAACAAATTTTCAGTTACCTTACAGTATAAAGTTTGCAAAAACTTAACTTTCTTCCATTTCTCTCATCAACTTTTTTGTTTTGTCTTACCTCATTTCATTCTGAATATTTAATGGCAACCAAATACCAGAAAATTAGTCATCGTCTTTAATTCATTGTTCCCTTTGTGGCTTCTAATATGTGGAGCCACACTGGAATCTGTTTTTGGCCTATCTCTAGTTTCTATATTCAGCTAAACATGAATATGTGCCGCAGCAGCCAGCCAAGCTTTCCACCTCTAAGCATGACATGTGTCTTTCCCATTGGAAGTGAAGCTTTCTTGGACTCCTTCAGCTGGGAGCACAATATAAACACTCAACTGTCTGGTTTGTCATGCAGAACCCAGTCCCAGTTACACTTTGGCATCACACAGTTGGTTGTGATTTCTTGAATACCTTGATTTACACAGTGCCATGAGAGCAGCACATTTTTTCAAGAAATTAAATATGAGCTGAGATCTGCTTTCCATTGCTACAATCCATGGAATGTTATTTAACCAGTTACCAAACCAATCTTCATTCCATCTGGCTATGGAATTAACTGCTGAGCTTGGTAAACTGGCAGTGGAAAGAGCAAAACGCTTCTCTTTTTAAAATTGTGTGTTTCTAGAAGCATCATTTTTATTACAAGGCATAAAATATGTGAAAATAGAAAGCACATAATGTATGTAATTGATTTCAACTAAAATGTTTTACATTTAGGATAAAAGCAATGCTATCTCAAATCAAGTGTGTATATAGATGGGGAAGTTGACTGCAATAGTGCAGGAAAAAAGAATTCTTAGAGTAGAGCAGCTACAACATGAGCAAGTCCTGGGCTTCTTTTTATCCCAATGACAGGGTAAATATGGAATAATAATATTGTCAGAGAATAGAACAGAGTGTGATAGGATTGCAGGCATTCACTTACGAGCCCTTCTTCATTTGGTCCTGTAGTGGCCTGTCCTCTGATGAAGTGGCCAGATTGTGAGCATTAGTCAGGCATGTGTGGATCTGTGAGATATGTGAACTGTAACATACTTGGTGTAAAAGGTATTTATTTTTATACTTCTCTCCCTAAAAGTTATTAATAATTAATTTTGCTTCAATTTCCTTTAGGGCAAATTCAAAGGACATTTTCCAAGACTTACTCAAAACACACGAAATTCAGCTCATGATAATCTCAAAACAGCTTGAGTATGGGCTTTTTAAAATTTGGTACTTTTTAAAATTAAAACTCGTATTAGAAAAAAAAAGACATAAAATGTTTCTGTTTTTTTTTTCTGAATGGAAATCCCACTGGGATGTGATCTTAGTCATGGAAGAAACTACTCTAAAGTCTGGAAAACTCATAAAAATATTTCTCCTTGTTTCTTTTTCACTAAGGAAAGGAAGGATATCCAAAATTTGCAAAATCATTCAGTGACAAAAAGCCTTATAATTCTTGGTGAATTTTAAAATTATTCTTTCCTTTCATAAAATATCTCTGTGAGAAGAGCTAAAGCATGTATCTTAGAAGTTAAAAAAAATCAAGATAATTTTTAAACTCAATGGTGAATTCTTTTAACTCTGCTCATATAACCTTTATTGTTCTAAACCAGCTTGATGAATATTAATTCCTAAGAGGAGAGAATCTATTTCTTAGTAGTTTTTTACCCTAAATATTCACTCTGAAAATACTGTAAGGGATTAAGACAGGAACATGAAGTAGAGGGAGAGGTACAGAAAGAGGAGGAGATGGGAAGGAAGAGAGAGAGTGAACCAGTGAGCAAGTGAGAGCAACAAAGAGAATGACAGACAGAGAATCAACCACTTCATGTACATATACAAAAATAGTTCTCTTTTTCATGGGGATTTCTGTATTTTCAGTCTTGTGCCCAAATAACATCTTGTCTCAATCATGCACAGAAATAAGATGTAACTTCTATTATTGATACAGTAAAATTAGATACAGGAGAGTAGCTACATCTATATTTGCACATGAAAATATCCACAGGATTCAATTTCATAGTCCAATGTCTTATGGAATATTTATCCTGAATTTTAATAACAAATATATTCTCATTACCAAGAGGTCAAGAAAAACTCCTATATAGTATATATAAGTGTATGTTAGAAAAGAGAGGGAGAATAGGATGGAGAAGGGAGCGAAGTGTGTGTGGGAGGAGAAATATCATGAGAGGGAGAGGTCTAGGTTCCTAATAACTTGGCATCTCCTTTCCCCTCACTCACTTCTCCAGTCATTGCTGTTTATTTTATTTACAGGACACTTGTGGGTGTATGTGTATTTTTTTGCTGTTGTTGTTACTGAGGGTTGAACCTGGGACCTTGCACTTGCCAGGCAGTCCTTGAAAACACTGAGTCTAATCCCTAGCCCTACACATGTACTTTCAATTCATTATTGTGTGAATGTGCTTCCCACTATTTAGAGTTGACAGTAAAAAAGAAAAAAAAATCAATGGGTGAAGAGGAAATTAAATCATTAATTGCTAAAGGAGTGACCCCAGACAAGACAGCCAGAAGCAAGATGGAATACAAATATAAATAAATGCATCTGCAGTTTCTTATCAGGGAACAGGCACGTAATTGTTTTCCTCTGTAGGGATTTTATGATGTATTGGCATCTATCTATATACACCAGTCATTGAATGCTGGAGACAGCTGCTCTTTCTCTGTGAAAATGAAGGAACCTCAGGAGAAGTTAAAATAGATTTTTTTTGCATCACCATAATAAAGCTTTTGTTAAATGAACAAAGGAATCCAGCAATTACCCCACCATCATATTTTGCCACTCAGTCTTATTTAATCCAGACTTCAAAATATAGATTCCCTTTTAATTATTGTTTACCAGCTTGAAATAAATATTTGCTCCTGTTAAATCACGGTGTGCATTTCCTATTGATTAAATGGAGAGAAAATTCTGTCTAGAATCTTCAAGTGCCTTGATTGTCATGTTTCTGGAGGCAAACAGAGCATCTTCTTGCCTATTAGTTATTATGAGGATCTTAGACCTATTTTAGTTTTAGCTTTCGCTTTTAATTGTATTATCTTACAATATTTTCAGCTTGATAAATTTATATTGCCATGTAAATATTTTGGGTTGATGAGTAACCTTACATTTTAATAGTTCTGGACACAATGGGGAAGGAAATATATCTCCAGGCTACAAACTCTTTGCTCATGTTGGCTGTAGCATAATTGCAGGTGAACTATAAGACTCAGAAGTCCGAACTGTTAAAACACCAGAGAGTTCCTCTGTCTTCCTCGCTTCCTCTCACTCCATCATTATCTTCTCATCTTTTTTCTATGCTTACCTCCCTGGTCCTGCCATACTCATAGTTGTGTACATTAAGAAGCACGTCACAGTGTGCAAAGAAATAAGACCATAGCTACATGAAACCAGAATTTGAAAGTCTCCAGATGACAGAGGAACAAGCAAGGAAGTTACATTTCTAAGCTTGTTTTTATTCATTAAAGCTTTTGTCAGATTGTTTTTATGGAGGGTCCTGAATTTCTTCTTTAGTTTCAGACACTTTGGGAAATGGTTCTTCAGTTTTTATGCATGAATGTTGGCTTACAGGGCTTGTTTTGCATAATGTTTAAAACAGTTGTTAAAACTGAGCTTCCACAATACTTTACTTAGACTTAAATTTTTATTATTTGTTTTCAGACAATGCAATTTGTTCTCTGAATTTCTATTACTACATTTAATTGTTACCACATCACTTATTAGGTCTACTTCAGGCCTAAATATAACAGCTTGTGATAAACCATCTATATTTAATTCAGGTACAGCTAATGTAATATTTAGCCACACAAAATTCAAATTTAGGTACTCATAAAAAATATTAATCAGAATTGTGGTTACAGACAAATCTGAATTCACAGACTATTTGGGCTCTGATGAAATTTACTTTTGCACTTTCAAAGTCTCCCCTAAAACCAATTAGAAATATTTTCTCTCATTGTCCTCATAACACACAGCATTAGTGTCTAGACAAGTGTTCAGAGAAGCTAATAGGGAACTACATACAGTGTTGACTTATTGAGAACAGGGTCGCTTCTCTATGTGGTAAAAGCAGTTGACTATCTCCTTTTCTATTTGTGGCTTCGTATTTTGTGTCCTGTAATGCATTTCTATTTATAGTTGAAGAATTTGTTTCTCACAGGGCACTTTGTACAGTGTCCTGCTTCTACCTTAAACCTTGTGAAATCTTCTATATTTTTTCCCCTTAATTTTAGGCTACACTGTCTCTTTTTATATAGCTTTAAGTAAATAATTGGTTTTATGATAAAAATAAGAGAACACCCAATTCCACAATACCCATCATACATTCTGGACCACATTTACACTTCTATTTCTCAAAGTAGAGAAGGAAAAGAAGAAATTCGATAGTAAAAAGCAAAAAAAAAAAAAAATCAAAACAGAAACAAAGTTTATGTATATGAGGAGTGGAAGAGATGGCAGGAGATGAGAAAAATAATAATCAAGATACGTCATGTACAGGTACAAATTCTCTGAGTAACATGATCATAATGTATGCCTAAAATGTATCAATAAATTTAATAAAGGAAAACAAAAGAGAACTTGATTATAAGCTTTATTCATCTGGAAAAAATAAAAATAACATAATGAAAGAAACAAAATGAAAGAAAATAATTCCATAATCACAAGACTCTCCTGTTTTGTACTTCTCCAATTGGAATGTCTAGAACACACTGGAAATGTCTAGAGCACAAGAATCCAGATTCTGTCGGATCAAGGCCCTTTGACTGTCGAACTTTAGTTAGGCAAAAGCAGCTTTCCTTGTCTTGTTACAAAGTGCACTACTGTTAACTCTGTTTTCTCTTGCTCGGCGACAACTATAAACTTTCTAAATAAGAACTGTCAGTATCTGTTGGACTTAAAAACTGACCACCTCTAATACGTCACTGAGTTTGTGTGCATGTGTGTGTGTGTGTGTGT
Organism: Petromus typicus; assembly: GCA_004026965.1. NCBI lineage: Eukaryota > Metazoa > Chordata > Mammalia > Rodentia > Petromuridae > Petromus > Petromus typicus. The sequence continues at coordinate 1,605 of PVIR01025641.1, read as the reverse complement.
GTGTGTGTGTGTATGTGTGTAATACATTTCTTCACTCCTTAATTTTTCTTTAGTTATTAAATATGATACAATAAAATTTAAACTTCATATTGAAAAACATGAACCATATAAAATATAAAAAACAGATTTTGGGTTATTTCAAAGATAATGCAGTTAGCCTTAGAAAATAACTAATGTCATTTGAGATACTGTTTAAATTAATTTTGATCACAAATCTCTCAGTCGTTATTATTTTCCTTGAATTATTTAAATAAAAATTACTTTTAGTATAGCCTTAGAATCAAAGGAGAAAAATAAAGGTTAAATATTGCATTTTCCCTCAGACAAAGTGAGACAATTCGTATAGATTTTGTACTAATATATTTAAATTTTTCAGATTGTAAAATGTATATATTTGTAAATACTTCCAATTAAATATGTCAAAATAGATCAAAATCAGAATAAATTTTTAAAAAATCTTTAGAGTACTTGATTCTAAAGCCATAGCATTTAATTGTGGAAAGATGCAATTCTTTCCCTTACTAAAATGTAAATTGAATAGTAATAATACAAAAGGAAATACTCAAAAGCAGTTTCTCTAAACAAGCATTTCTTGCAATAAATATGTATATTCATCTGAAACTTTGATATGAAATCCTGAAATTCTAGTGCTGGATAGGATATTACTAGAAAGTGAATGTTCTATGGCCTTCTTTTCCTACTTAATAAAAGAATCATTTTTTTTCTTGAATTTACCATTAAGACTATTAAAATAAAATAATTTTAAAGAGTACTTGAGCAGAGAACTGTACCAAATTCATAGCCTTTTTCTGTTGTTTTGCATGTGATGAGTCATGCACTTGCTACAAGCAACTTTTCTAGGGTGTCAGGAAACAATTGGAAAGGAAGCCTTCTTCGTATGAAAACATATGAAGCAATTAATAATATGTAAGCTTGTACCCTTCTTATAATTGGCAGTTTTGAAGCTTGTCTTTACTTTTAGTTGGTATTTCTCATAACTTTTATAATGTTATCTTGTAGGTACTTAATTATTTATTGGATACACTTAAAAAAGAAAGTGAATGTTTAAAAATGTTCACAGTAGGGGCCGGGGAGTTAGCTCAGTGGTTCCGGTGCCTGTCTCGCAAACGCAAGGACCCGGGTTCGATTCCCCGGTAACCACATAACAATACTGGCTGTGGAGACCCACACCCAGCAGCCACCAGTACCACATGCCACAGTGCCGGGCGTGGTGGCTCACGCCTGTGATCCCAGCACTCGGGGGGCAGAGGCAGGAGAATTGTGATGTGAGTTTGAGGCTGAGCTCAGGGCCAGCCTGAACCACAAAGCGAGACCCTGTCTCCAAAAACCTAAAAAAAAAAAAAAAAAAAAAAATGTTCACAGTAAAATACACATTTCTACTAAAGTAAAAAAAAAAAAAAACAGCGAATGTTTAAAAATTTTCACAGTAAAATACACATTTCTACTAAATTTCTTCAATATACTAGCCTTTGCTTCGAATATAATAATTCCATTAGTTTTGCCACTTTTTAAAGCAGTTCTGAAAGTTCTCTTTTGATCTTTATGTGCTTGATATCCTGAATTGATTCTAATATTTACTTTTCA
>PVIR01025640.1:0-24680 GCA_004026965.1 Petromus typicus | reverse complement strand
GACCCACACCCAGCAGCAACCAGTACCACATACCACAGTGCCGGGCGTGGTGGCTCACGCCTGTAATCCCAGCACTCGGGAGGCAGAGGCAGGAGGATTGTGATGTGAGTTGGAGGCTGAGCTCAGGGCCAGCCTGAACCACAGAGCGAGACCCTGTCTCAAAAAACCTAAAAAAAAAAAAAAAAAGAATAAGAGAACTTTACAAGTACAGTTTTATTAGGATATTAGAATGCTTTGTGGGAGTTTTTCTCAAGATACATACCAAGGGTTTTTGCCTTCTACAAATAAGTCTGTTCCTGTGAGTAAATATTACTGCTGACTTCTATAATTTAAAAAAATCTTATACTAGGTCAAGACAATCAAAACACTTCCCCTCTTCTATGGAAGCATAGTAAGATTTTTTTTGTATGGTGATCATGATGGAGAAGTATATGCAACAGGAGGAGAAGTTCAAATCGCAATGGTAAGACAGCAAGTAATAAAAATACTTATTAGAGTTTATCTTTCATTTGGCAGTACTGGGGAATCTGTAGAACCTACCATCTATATCACCAATGTTTTATAAACATAGGTTATTGCTAGTTATCACAGTAATTTTATAAAGTACACATTTTCTTCAGGGCCTACAAACTAATAAATGGGAAAACTCTGTCTCTCAAGGGTAAGTAACGCAAGACCCCACTGTATTTTTTTCCTTCACCATCTCTTGTTATTGGTTGAATAGTATATTATTAGAATTAATGGAAGGTACATAAAAAATGAAAATATTCTAGTATATAATACATGCCATTAAATCTGGTATACAATGCGTATAAGAATGGCTACTCCTATTTATACAGTGTAGTTTGGATAAAACCAGTCCATTGAAAAAGACAGATGGGTGTTGGGTTTTTGCAGTTCAATTTAACACAGTTTTCTTTAAAATGCTATTATGAATTGACTTTGTTCAGGAACCTCAGGCATTGTATGATGAAATCAAAACTGTGCCAATTGCAAAGCTGGATAGGACAGTCGCTGAGAAAGCTGTTAAAAAATATGTGGAAGATGAAATGGCAAGGTAGGTTATGTGTCAAGAAGCATGACAAGGGCCGGGGATTTGGCTCAGTGGTTCCAGCATCTGCCTGGCAAATGCAAGGTCCGGAGTTTGATCCCTGGTAACCACAAAGCACGATGCTGGGCATGGTGGCTTATACCTGTAATCCCAGTCCTCAGGAGGCGGAGGCAGGATTGCTGTGAGTTCAGAGCTGGCCAGAGCTACATAGTAGTGAGTTCAGGCCAGCCTAAACTACAAAGGGAGACACTGTGTCAAAAACAAAAAGAATTCTTGAGTATGTCATTTATAGTTCTATAGGGCACGTGTAGTAAAAGATGTTGCACATGATTTTTTTTTTTTTTTTTAGTTTTGGGTTTTTTATTTTGCTTTTTTCAGATAGGATCTCTGTAGCTCAGGCTGACCTTTCATTCAGCATAGGCTGGTCTTAAATTCATAGCAGCCCTACTGCCTTAGCCTCCTGAGTGTCGAGATTACAGGCTTATACATACCATCACCCCTGGCTTTATATTAACTATCGAGAGGCATAGTTATAAAATCACCATACCAGGTTTGTAGAGAGAGAAAGAAATCATGTGTTTATCTAGTGGTCATATTGCAGGTACCATGATTAAGGCATTAAAAAAAAAGATGTTTGTTTGACAACTACATAAAAACTTTCTAAGAAGTGAAGATTATTTTAAAAAAAAATTAAAAAGGAAGAAAATAGAAAAGCAACACTAGAGTTGGATCTTCTACTTTTATACCTAGTGATGCAATTATTTTGTTTCTTACTGGGCTTTTTTATCCTTTGAGTTTATCTTATCTTAATAGAAAAATCATAAAAGAATTTGACAGCTTCTTAATCTTAATCCCAAGAGATTTTTTCCATACCTCTTGAGTAGCTACAATAAGAGTAAAAAAGAAAAATTTTTAGTTTACTGATTCATTTAGAATTCTAAATTTAACCTTTCAAAGTACATGAACAATTTAAGATTCTAGTAACTTGTGTATTTCTGAGATCAGAATTAACAGTATTTATGAAACACTAATATTCTGATTTCACAATAGGCTCCCTGACAGATTGTCTATAACTTGGCCTGAAGGAGATGAATTATTGGCTAATGACATTAGGCCTGCTGGAACACCCATTGGTATGTGGTATTGTTTTCTCTAATACCAAAACATGCTTCTCTTTTGTCTTGTATTTCTAATACCTAAGACACTGTGAAAAGTTAAAATGTAGTGTGATGCCATAGTATTTTAAGTATAATTAAGACTCTTAATTTTGAACTCATAGGTGCATTAAGAATTGAAATACTGAACAAAAAAGGGGAAGCAATGCAAAAGCTTCCAGGAACAAGTCATGGAGGGTCAAAGAAACTCCTAGTTGAGCTTAAAGTTATACTTCACTGTAAGTATGCAGACTAGTTCAGATCTTTAATGCTCTTTTTAAAAAATGTAATACCAGTCAGTATTTTCATATAACTATTGATGGACACAGTGAATCTGATTAAAGTTAGGAATTTCAGGTGTGATATGAATAATTATTTTTTGTTGATAGTTTCTTAAGTTTTTGTTTTTAAAATACTTTATCTTGAATTTTCTCAAGTTGCTAACTGTGAGCTAAATTAAAACTGGTATACATAGGTAGAAAAATTTCGATAAACCTAAGTCCCCTTCCCGATCAAAATACCTGGGGATGGGAATGGGAAGTACTTGGTTCCAGTAAAAAGTCTGGGGCTCTCTAAGGGCACGGGAAAGAGCTCTTTGTAGTGCTGATCTTTTCCCTAACTGTAGTAACCTTTGTTAACTTTTAATCCATTATATTTGTCCTAAACACCTAAAATATTTTCATACTGAGACTAATCTGTACAGGCACATGTATTTGTGTGATTGGGCAATGAAATTTGTAGGATTTGATATTTTATTCAATATGTGTTTATTTTCAGCATTGAAAGATTCATCAATGATAGTGTATACTTTCATTTTACAGACATTCTGTGTACAGTATTTCTTTCTTCTTCTTTTTTCAGTTTTTTGAGACAAGGTCTCACTTTGTAGTTCAGGCTGGCTTTGAACTTGCTAGTAGCCCAAGCAGGCCTTGAACTCACAGCAATTCTCCTCCCTTTGCCTCCTGAGTGCTGGGATTACAGGCGTGAGCCACCCCACCTGGTGTTGTGATATGTGGTACTGGGAATGGAATTTGGGACCTTGCACTTGACAGGCAGATGCTGGACCACTGATCCCCAGCCTAGAATTATCAGCTTCTGACTCTGACTGTCCAGACTGGTCCCAGACCTCACTGGTGAGAACTGGCCCCCTCAGATGTCGCAGCAACTCCAGGCCGACTCCTTGGATTTGATCCTTACCTGGAGAGGCTCACAGAACTCAGGAAAATGTTTACTTATGTTTTCTAATTCAGCATAAAAGGTATAAGTCAGGATCAGCTGAATTGATGCATCTGAAGGCTATGAAAGATGGATGAAGATCTTCTGTACTCTCCCTAGACACACCACCCTCCTAGCAACTTGATGGATTACTGATGCAAATGCTGTAGAGGCCCTTCCTTTTGGGTTTTCATGGAGGCATGATAGATGAGGTCATTGACCATTGATGATGGAACTCAAAATCCAGCTCTTCTACACAAAGCCGAGTAGAGTGGATATGAAGGTGCCACCCTCTAGTCACATGCTCTGTTGCCCTGGCGATCAACACTCCATTTTTAGATGTTGCCCATAAATAACCTTGACATAAGTTCAGATGTGGTTGAATGACAAACTCCTCTCATGTATCACTTAGAATCAAGGGAAGCATGTTAGCTCAGTGGTTCTAGCACCTGCCTCCCAAGCGCAGCATCACAAGTTCGATCTCTGGCAGCTTTCAATCTACATGCTCTTCCTTAGTGCCGTCTACCAGGTGAGGGTGAAAGTATCTGAGGAGAAAAAATTAATTACTCTTAACTTGTAGACTTTGTTTTCCTTTCATTGCATATAAATAGAATATAGCAGGTATTTATGTTTCATTTACATTTTATTCTTTATATTATATTAGGTTGCATAAGCATTGTAGGAGATTAAAGTTCCTAGGAGGTTGTGCTTAAGTTAAATGCAAAAAGCGTACCATAGCTGCAAATTTTGGTGTGTGCAGGCATGAGGTGGGGTCCCAGAGTTCTGCTGAGATAGATCATGGATAGAAATAAATAATGATGAAGTTCCCTTTTACCTATCATATAACACTTTCATCTATCAATATAGTGTTCTTGGATTATTTTATTGGGTATGTGAAAAGATGAGTTTTTTCATTCTGATTCTTCTTTCTAATTATCTCTGTGTGAAGAAATTTTCCTTATCAACTGGCCTATTTGGTTACTCTGAAACAGCTTTTATGAAGAAAAGCAGTTTAAGGGCTTAATTTCTTTTTGCTTTAATTGCAAATTATCAAAATCAAGGACTGGTGCTATGTAATGTCTAGTGAGGATATTTTTGTTTTTATGGACTTAAAGCTATTACTTAAAGCTGTTACATACTGCATTTTTATAGATAGGCCTTTATAATGTATCCTTTGTCCTTCATATGACTCTTTTAGTCTTGGATGTAAGCTTTCTTACTTACGATATCCTAGAATTTTCTTAATGTGTATTTGACCCTGGACCCAGAGTTAACAGCTACAAATATTTCTTGTCAATGGGGAATGCTCTTAAGAGGTTTTAGTCTGAGTATTAGGATTGCTCACTGAAATTACTTCTTGGCTTTTGCAGTCGAAGGCCAGAAATGACCACCTCTAAAAAGCAGGAAAACTATTCATGCTGGCACTTTGAGTTTTTTACTTAATCACTGAATTTTTTACTTATATTTCTCTTTCATGTTGAAATCTTATCTTTTTCACTGCTGACATTTGAACTCAGGGCTTTGCACATGCTAAGTAAGCTCATGCTGTGCCGCTGAGCTGTATCTGTGGCCTTAACATCTAGACCCATAATGTTAATAATTGCCTATTTGCTTTATTTAAATAATTTCCAAATACTACTGATAGTATTTCTAATAAGATTTAATTAAATTTGGTTTCTTTGTCCTGAAAATATTTTTCTGTGTAAATAATAAAAAGTTAAAAGTAATTTAAGTAATTACCTTTTTCTTTTCCCTATTTAATATTAGGGATTGAATGCAGGGCCTCCTGCATGCTGGATATGTGTTTTGCTACTGAACTATATCTCTAACCCCTTTTTAAAAATTTTATTTTGAGATGGCGTCTTCTAAGTTGGTTAGGCCGCCCTTGAACTTGGGGTCCTCCTGCCTCAGCTTCCATAGTAGCATAGATTATACCTGTGCATTCCTGCACGTGCCTTTTTTTCTTTGTGATCTCATGTAATTGATAAACAGTGTGGTTTTTTTTATGAATTGCCTTATTTTAATTTTTTTTTTGAATGCATAATTCCAAAGTGGACAACAGTAAGGACTGTTTCAGAGAAGTTATGCCATCCATCTACTCTGTTTTCTTTCTGTCTTTTCCCTTTCATTAGAGTTTAACTTATCTTGCCTTTAAAAAAAATTCAGGGCCCAGGGGATTTAGCCCAGTGGTTCCAGCCCCTGCCTTGCAAGCACAAGGGCCCAGAGTCGATCCCCTGGTAACCATATACAACAATGTCGGGTGTGGAAATTCAGTGCCCACAAGCAATTAGAACCACAAACCACAGTGCAGGGCGCGGTGGTTCATGCTTATAATCCCAGCACTCAGGAGGCAGAGGCAGGAGGATTGCTGAGTTTGAGTCTTGCCTGAGCTACAATAGTGAGTTCAGGACCAGCTTGAACTACAAAGCAAAATCCTGTCTCAAAAAAAAACTAACTAAAAAAAAAAAGTTTGAAACATATAATTTTTGCTCTTCTAACAGATCTGGGAGATTACTTTCTAGTAAAATGTGCTATTTTAATTTTGAAGAAAACTTGTAAGGAAAGTGGTTTTTAATATCAAGGAAAATTCTTTTAATTGTGTCAGTTAAACTTATTTATAAATAATATAAAATGCTTTACAAGTAAAAATTAGATACATGGTGATTTTAATGAGCGGCAGTAAACTTTTATTCTTCATTTGTTTAGAATATTTAAGCTTTAGAGTAGTTCTTAAAAATTCACACCAAGTACAGGTGACTGCATTTAAAGTAACAGTGACTTCTATTTATGTTTGATGTTCTTTTTCTTAAGGCAATATTTTTTTCTTTTAAGCCTCAAGTGGAAATAAAGAAATCATTTCACATATTAGTCAACATGGAGGAAAATGGCCTTACTGGTTTAAAAAAATGGGTGAGTCATTCTGAATGTTTAAAACTATATCCAAGCTCGAGATACAGTCCAGCAATAAGTAGAGTGCCAACCAGGCATGCATGAGGTGGAAGGTAAATGTAGCAGTGTGCACCTATAATCCAGCTACTCGAGAAGCAGAGGCAGGAGCATCATGTAAGTGAACCTGGACATAATAGTGAGACCCACTGTCAAAGATATGTGTAGAAAGACTGGGGATGTAGTTCAGTGGTGCTGCACCTACCTAACAAACACAGTGTCCTGAATTTGATTTCTGCTTCTGCAAAAAAAAAAAAGATATATATATATATATATATATATGTAACTTCAGTCAGTGTTCTAATGATTTGATTTTTACTTTCTTCTTAATTTATTCAGAAAATATTCAAAAATTGGGAAACTACACATTGAAATTACAAGTGGTATTGAATGAAAGTAATGCAGACACCTATGCAGGAAGACCGTTACCATCTAAAGCAATTAAATTTTCTGTTAAAGGTAAGCAAAACACTAGTTTGTAAGTATCTATACTACAGGTGACACTTTAAATCAAGAGAGAAATGATAGGTAATTTAATAAAGCCTATTTGGGCAGTTAACCAACTTGATTTATTTTGAAGGCAAAGTCCCGCTTTGTAGTTTAGACTGGGCTTGAACTCACTATGTAGCCTTAGCCTCAAACTCGCAGCAATCCTCCCGGCTGTGCCTCCTGAGTGCTGGGATTACAGGCATGAGCCACCATAGCCAGCAATATGATATGTGGTACGCGGATCAAATTTAGGATCTTGTGCTTGCCAGGCAGACACTGGAACCACTGAGCTAAATCCCCGGCTCCCAATTTGATTTTTAAATGGCTTTATAAATCTAATTGATGGTCATGTTCTTTCCTCATTTTGAAAATCCAATTTTTCCACTTTGTATAAAGTCCAAAGCTGTTCTTTTCCTGACTTTTTGCATAACCTCAGGTATTTGAGGAAATCTTTTCCAGTTCCTGGAATTTTCAGTTGCATGGCTTGGCGTGAGTCTGTCAGAGCCAGTTGCTGTGCACCTCGTGGTCGCTTTCAGTCTGGAAGAACCTCTGTCGTTTTCTAGGATTTTTGTTGAATTACTTGATTTTCTACCCTTCTCTTTTTTGTAAAATATACTAAGATGTTGGTCTTTTGGTTTGTGTACTAATTTTCTTTTTCTGTCTCTTGGTTTTCATTTTCTAATTTGAGATTGCCTTATTGCTCTGTACTTACTGTTCCTTTTCTTTTTGCTGTTTTTAGTTTCTAAAATTTTCCTTTTTTGTTACCTGGTTATTTCCTTTTTAAAACATTCTCTTCATGGATTCAGAATCTTTTTTGAGGATAGTAGTAATTGTATGGTTTTCTTTTCTCTTTCTTTCCTTATGTTGCTTTTTTCTGTTTGCTCTGTTTCTCTTACATGACTGGCCATTTGCTCACTTTTAAAACTAGGACACCTGTGAATATTATCTCATTGTGGGACACTGTGTTGGGAAGGTTCCTGTCTTTGTGCTGATATCAAAGATGGAACTTCTGGGCCTTGCTGGATAGTGACTGGACTGGCTGCTCTTGAGTGTGAGATCTTACCTTTAATAGATAGTCATTCCATTATTTTCTTATTTTCAGTAAACTGTAATGCTTTCATTGGTGCTGTGTTCCTTATTCCTTTGGCTGACCCTTTTCTTTTCTCAGAGTAACCTGTCTTGCTGGGGTGAAGAAGCTGTTTGAGTTGGCTGACTCACTGATGGTTGGGGATTTGGAGAACTGTTTCTTAAAGCAGACTCCAACAAAGCTTCTAGTGTTACTGGTTTCACCACAGCAGATGCAGCTGTTGCTGAGGTGTGAAGCACTAGAGTGTGATTTCAGACTGAGTCAACTTTTTTGTTGTTTGAAGGTTTCGTATACTGCGGTTTTTCTGCCAGGCTCATTATATTTGCTCTGCTCTTCAACTTTCAGGCCTATTTCTTTGATTTCTGTTCTTGTTTGTTGATTTTGTAGACTTAGGTCCTAATAAAAAAATCTGTGATGTCATTACAGTGGGGTTTTTGGAAAGAACTGATCTAAGTGTCTGTCATCACTTTGCCAATTTTAGTGAAAAGGACCACTAAAATATATTATTTAGAAGATCATTTCTTTTGTATGTAGAAATCAGTCATTTTCTTTTAACTTTGAAACATTTTATAGTATGGATTTACTGTAGTTTAAACAATTTCTTCTTGATGAACTATTTAGAGTTTCAGTTTTCTGGCTATAAAAAATACTGAAGTATACACTGTGTTCTATACTTGTGCCATAATTTCTCTAGAGTGAATACCAAGAATCTTCAACAAGGGTAATGGCAGAACTTTGAAAAATGAAAAACAAAAAAAGAACCCTCAAAAGGCTCTTCCACTGGTACTCTCACCAACAAACAGTGAAAATTTGTTTTCCACATACAAATTATTGACCAAATTATATATTTATTTATCCAAAGTGGTAGAAAACTTCCTTAATTTTTATGTGATATACCTCCTCTAAGCTTTTGTATACCATCTGAGAGCTTGTTCATTTCCAGTTCTCATCTTAGTACTGCAGTCTAAAGCATTGGTTTCAAGTTTAAGTTTGTGTCTCAACCACCTGGAAAATTATTAAAAGAGCTTGCTGGTTCTTTGCTCCAGAGTTTCAGATTGAGCATGTTTGAGGGTAAAACCCTATAATTCATGTTTCTAATGAGTTCCACTCTACTAGATTGGAGACAACATTTCATGAAGAGTACGTTTGGGCCTGGGATGTAGCTTATTGTGGACCATAGAGATAGAACTTAGGGTCTGAGGCCCTCAGGGCGCATGTGTTTGGCACAAGAGCACTGGTTTATTACTTTTAAATGTATTCTGAAATTTAATTCTTTGTTGCATAGGTTGCAAATATTTTCTCATATGCAACATCTGAACTCAATCATTTTATAGCTCTTCTGTGTTTTGTCTTTGAAAGTCTTTTTCATAACCTTCAGGCCTAGGGAAGTAGCTTAGTGGTGCCATGCCTGTCTGGCAAGCAGAAGGTTCTGAATTTGATCTCTAGTATCAGAGGGGAAAAAAATGATCATGGACATTCTGCATTATATGCAAATAATTTCACAGCTTAAAACACATCTGTTTCTGCATCTAGAATCTGACCTCTACATACAATATGAGGTGAAGTTTGATATACTTAGCTGGAGGTAGTGGCCTATACTTAAATAATCTCATCACTTGAGTGGGCTCAGGCAGGAAGATTATAAAAGTCCCAACTCAGACAGGGTAATTTAGTGATTTAGTGAATGGACCCCATCCTAGAAATGGCAAAGGACAGAGATGTAGCTCAGTACAAAGGCCCTTGGTTTAATCCCAAGGATGGCAAAAAGCTTCTAATTATTCCCTGTGGATTGTTTGTGATAGTTTAAAGTTTTGCACAGAATTAAAACGCTATCTTTATTCATATTCTATAATTTCCCATGTATGAATGAGTCTGTTCCTAACTTTCAGTGAATTTTATGACCTCTGAATTTGCTTTTCATTTGTATTTTTGCTTTTCTTAAAGAGGGCAAGCCAGAGAAATTTTCCTTTGGACTTCTGGACCCTCCTTTTCGGGTCGGTGTTCCATTTAATATCCCTTTGGAGTTCCAGGATGAGTTTGGTCACACTAGCCAATTAGCAACTGACATTCAGCCGGTTCTGGAAGCAAGGTAAATATTCCTGTGTGTTTGTCTTCTCATATTTGCTAAGTGTTCCATCTTCTTTTATTAAGTTCAAATTACTTACGTGAAGTTAACTTCAGTACTGTCATTTAAAATGTCCAGTGACTTTTATGATAATCTGAGGATTTATTTAGTCTAAGCCATCTTCTGTGACTACCGTGAAATATTAATTATTTCACTGACGTTTGTCATTTGACTAAATTAACTGTTGAGGTCATTTAGGTTTTTAGGGTTTGTTTTGCAAGTTAGTTATCATTTACTTAGAAGCTGTGGCTATTTCATATACTTGTAATATACTTTGGTGTTTTAAAGACCATAAGCCTGACGTGCAGATTCACAAAGCATTCTTTAGTTTTGTTTCAAAAGTATACCAACTTGTTTCATTTATACTATCTTGGTTCATTGAAAAGAAAGTTTTGTTATCTGTTTCATCTTTGTAAGAATCTTTTTAGTCTGTGTCTTGTATTCTGAGTAATTACTTTGAAGATAAGAATACATAGTTGTTAACAATTAGTCATAACAACTGTTGGGGAAGTTTGTTCTATTTTTTCATAAAGTATAAAAAAGGAAAAACAACCATAAGCAATGAAGTTTATATTTTCCATAGCAATTTGAGTCCTTAAAATTTTCTTTTCCTTAGTATATCTTGAAAATGATATGATTGTATATATTAAAAAAATAGTTTTTGAGAAACTTAAAGCATGTTCCTAATGTTAAGGGTGTATTTACGTTACTTGTCTTTGATGTGCTTAGGAAAAATTACTGATAAGTCTTAAGAGAGAGTTCTGTTTCTTCGCTAAACAGTTATTCTTGAATATAAAATATTTCTTTCTGCATCACTTGCCAAATGTCTTGATTTGCACACACACCCCTCCTCCCCCTTGTGGACTGGGGCTGAGCTAGACAGTAGCTTACTGAGTAGCACCTAGCCCTGGACCCACTTTTTGTGTACATCTTCTTTTATCATCTCTATGTATTTTTCTGCCTTAGGGAGGAATTGTTTATTCTTTCAGTCATGCCAGTTACATCCTAGGCACATGGTACTTGGAGGTAACAGATTTAAGTAAGGATATTTGCCTTCTCAAAGTTTACAGGCTAGTGAGACAGGTTGTGCTGTTGAGAATATATGCGGTTAAATTTCTAAAAACGAATAAATGTTGTAAAAAATATTCAAAACTAATTTTTTATGGTTTTAATTTCCTTGAAATCACAAAAATGTGTTTTTGAGGAATTGAAACGAGTGCCTCTACACTGGATTATATCCACGTTTCTTATTTTTTACTTGAGACAGTGTCTTGCTGAATTGCCAAGTTACTCAGGTTGGTCTTGAACTTGTGACCTTCCTTCCTCAGTTTCCCACAGTGCTGGGATTATAGGCGTGAACCCCAAAGTAACTTGACTGGAGTACTCAGCTGCACGTCAGGGCCAGAATCTTATCAGTATTTTTAGGTCTTTTCTCAGGTGGGTAGTTTCCTAAAAAGAATCCTGGGTCAGGGATTTAGCTCAGTGGTTCCGGCGCTTGTCTAGCAAGTGCAAGGACCCGGGTTCGATTCTCTGGTAACCCTGGTTACTCTGGTAATCTGGGCGAGGAGACTCATGCCCAGCAGCAATCAGTACCACACACTACAGTGCCGGTCGTAGTGGCTCACACCTGTAATCCCAGCACACGGGAGGCAGAGGCAGGAGGATTGCTGTGATGTGAGTTGGAGGCTGAGCTCAGGGCCAGCCTGAACTACAAAGTGAGACCACGTTTCAAAAAAAAAGAATCCTGAGCCTGAGTTCGCTGCATCACATGCATTCCTCGATGTTACTTACCCCTGCTGTTCATTCTGTGTTTTGCCCTCTCCTTCAGTGTATCTGCTGCCCCTACCTCAAAGATCTTCTGTCTCAGACTTTTCACAGATTATTATCCAGTCAGAGGTAGAGAGAGAGATCCAGGATCTGAACTCTTTTCACATTTTCTTTGACCTTTCTCTTTTGCACCTACTTCCAGGGGTTCCTGGTGCTCCCAGCGCCCATCATTCCTGACTGGTTCCTATGAATTCTGTGGTACAAATTGATTCCTAGCTCTTTCTGTTGGTATTTTTAACTCTCAGCTGTATTGAAATAGCTTATCTCTTGCTTGTCTACCGTACTTTTTTTCATATGTTTTGTTTGTACATGTCTGTTCTTTCTTTCCATCTCTTCCTTAGCCTTACTTTCAAAAACTCCTATTTTCACATTATTATCAGGGAGCTGGGCCCTGACACCGAGAAGCCAACCCTCGCCCCTTGGTCCTTCGTGCCTGGGTGAAGATCACACATTAGATGGCTGAGGTGCTGAAGTGTAGAGTGTATAGTGCAGCCGATACAGAGAGATGCACGCCTGTAAGCTAGAAAGCAAGTAGTGCCACAAAGGCATCTGCCCCAAGTCGAGGTTTGGGAATCTTTTTATGAACAGGACATTCATTCCTGGGGCTCATAGAACTGTGATGATTATCTTATTTTATTTACTCAGTGCATCTGCTTATTGACATTTTTCTTAGGATTACTTTAGAGTGGATACTCAGAAATGTCTTATTCTTTTCAGGTGGTGGTTTTCCCTCAGGATACTTAACATATAAGAAGCTTATGAAGAAAAGAATAAGTTCTAATTTAAATCAGGCCCAAAAAGGGAGGGTCACAGAAAGATAAACGAGTTATTTATAGGGAAATGAATGCATCATAAAATCATAGTGCTAAGTGAAGTTAATCACACACATTTAATGTTGGATGCTTTCTCTTTTTTGAGAAACCCAAAGCATAAATAAAGAACAAAATAAAAGAAGGCAGGAAGATCTTTCTCAGATGGGTAGAGGATCAAGAGATGGAGGGGGGAAGAGAGGGAAAGAGGATAAAGAAAGGGATGAAGATGTGTTGGGCCAGGGATTTAGCTATGGTTTGGCACCTGCCTTGCCAGCCCAAGGGCCAGGGTTTGATCTCCTCCCAGGTAACCACATACAACAATGCCGTTTGTGGAGACTCATGCCCACCAGCAGTCAGTACCACACAACACAGTGCCAGGCATGGTGGCCCACACCTGTTATCCCAACACTCAGGAGGCAGAGGCAGGAGGATTGCTGAGGTCAAGGCTGAGCTCAGGACCAGCCTGAACTACAAAGCGAGTCCCTGGCTCAAAAAAAAAAAAAAAAAAGATGCGTTATGTGCCTTTACCAATGCCACACAAGGATTAAATAAAGGGATTTTTTAGAAGTAGGAATACTCCCTTTTCCGATATTATTGGGCAAAGGCCATGGCTCCCAGGAATGCCATGTGCCTTGTTTTGGAAATAGCAGTGGATAGTAATGGAAGAAATCTGCACATGTAGCCAGACAGAGCCACGGTGCTCTGGGATCACTCGGGGTCGGAGCCTGACGGATGATTCCAGGTGTTTCCCTCAGGCTCACCAGTGTCTACCTACCTAAAATGTTCATGGGATTTTTGAAAGACTGTGAAAGTCAGCTGTGTAAGCCTTCTTTCCCAGAGAGGCTTTCTCTTGTGTACCACCTCTACATTTTTTTTTTTTTCAAGCAAGGAATATTAAGTTGTCGAAACAAAAATTATAGGAAGTTATTGTTCTAGACTAGGGTTTTGCAGTAGGTCCCAACAGACCAGGCTGAAAATTAGAATGGAGTCACTTACACTAAAATCCTGGTTGCTAGGATGAAACTTAGCTGTTTATATCTTAATTTCTGAGGCCAGTATCAATTGGCATAATAGTGAAGTTCCCTCTGTCTTAGTCTTTACATAAAAGAAATAACGTGAAATAATCTTATATTACCTGATCAGTTATTTTCCTTGTAAAGAAAATAAATTTAAAATTATAAACCCATTTTTCGTTTCTTTTTGTTTGTTTCTCCATCTGTCAGCCCCTTTCTTTTTATAAAATCAGCCTGCTGCTGTTCAGTTCTGTGCAGTACAACCAAAATCTAGAATCAAAAGTAAAGCTAATTGAATATTTAAGAAGTTGTAATTTTGAATACATCACGATCTATTCAAGAAATACCTGTTAACATTTGACTTCTACTCTGAAAAATTAGGCCTTTTCCTTCAGCATGCTGTTTTTTGTTTTTTTTTTTACCTTTTTGCTTTCCTTACTTAGCAAAATGTTCCTAATAAAGAACTCTACATCTGTCAAATTTGATTTAGGAATCAGTTTACCCATAGAGTAGATTAGGAGATCTTCGTATATATTCTGTCCACTTTACACCACCATAAGAATGTCTTTCTCTAAAATTTCCATTCAGTTTAATTGGTACCAGAATTCCTCTAAATTCCTGCTGGGTGAAAGATTGAAAAGAATCCATAGGAAAGTTCGAATACATCCTTAAACTTGGCCTATGTATTTCTTCTACTTCTTTTTTTTTTTTTTAAGATAGGTTCTTGCTTTTTTTTGTAGTTCAGGCTGGCCCCGAGCTCACTATGTAGCCCAGGCAAGCCTCAAACTCAGCAATCCTCCTGCCTCTGCCTCCTGAGTGCTGGAATTACAGGCGTGAGCTACCACGCCTGGCAAGTATTTACTCTTCTTAAGTCAGTATGTATGTAGTCTACCATTTGGATTATTCTTTACTTTGTAGATTAATTTGTAGTTTTTAATTTTACAGTTTTAAATTGTATCATTTCAGTATTGTCCTTTGGTATCACTTATCAATACTTACTGAATGGATTTTCCCTAAAAGAAATTTGTGGGAATTTGCTATTTTTGTTTATTTTTTAAAAGATAATAAATATGCTCATGAAACCTTTGCAGCATATTTTTTAGGTATGGAGGGGAAGTTAAATAATTTATTTTTTCCAGTGGTTTATCTTTACATTATGAAGAAATAACCAAAGGACCAAATTGTATAATTCGAGGTGTTACAGCTAAGGGTCCTGTGAACTCTTGTCAAGGCAAGGTAAGCACAATATACAAATTAATAATAAGTCCTGTTACTTATTTCTTACATGATAAAAGTAAAATCAGAAACTTAAAATTCAGTGATATGCTTTTGTAAACAAGATGGTAATACTGAACTGTAGGAATTTATCAGCCTTATGTCACTTAGGTTGTTACATTGGTAAGAAAAATTAGCATATTTGTTACCATAGTGGTTGCTTTTTGTTTGGCTTGGTTTTCTTTTTGCTTGAACTCTCCCCCCCACCCTTTTTTGAGACAGAGTTTTACTAAGTCTGGTCTTGAAATTGGCATCCTCCTGCCTCAGCCTCCAGAATACTGGGTATACAGGCATGTGCCACCACACATAACTACTGTGGTTGCTTAAACATTTATAAGCTAAATGTTTCAGTTGTCTTTCCCTTTATCTCAAAACCATTTTCTCAATAGTTATCTAGTGATATGCTGGCTAACATATTCCAGTATTTTCCATCCATTTTATATTTCTTGAATAAAAAAGATAGAAATGTAAGAAATTTCATCTCATACCTTTAAACATACTGGTTTGATATTGGATCGATCAGTTGTGTCCAGCCTGAGGCCCTGGGGCCTGCCTGAGGCCCCAGAAAGCTGGTAATAGGGCCTTACACAGTTGTAAACTTGTAACATTCTCATGTGACTTTAGAATTTTTAATGGCATGACTGAGTGGTTCCAGAGCACAGGCTGCATGAGGCTGTGAAGGAAGTGGCAGGAGACGGTGCGGGCAGCACACCCTGCCTCCTGTGGCCCATTCATGGTTCACAAAAACGGAGGGCCCAGCGTGAGCCCCAGCTCAGACTAGATAGGAGCAGCAGTGAAGAGGACAGCAAGTCCTCATGCCTCCCATGCACGTGTCCTCAGGAGGACAGGCTTCCTTAAACAGAGGCGCAAGTCCTGCACATTTAAACTAACGTGTTTTATTTTATTTATTTATTTAATCTTTATTGGTATATTTTATATACATATCATATTCACACAGCATTGAGAATTTGTACCAGTATATGACATAACTTAATACTCATTTTACCCATTTCCCCTACCCACCCTACAATCCCTCAACTCCTGTACACATAAGCTGTTTTCCTTTTTTTAACCATCACATTTTTCTTTCCCCTTGACCCCTCTAACCCTTATTTCCCTTTGAATATTTTCTCTTTCTGTTATTTTAAATAATGAAGAAATTTTGCCACTCGCGTAAGCTATATTATATATTTTATGTGTGCAGCCCAAGACAATTCCTCTTCATTCAATGCAGCCTAAAGGTTGGAGCCTGTGATTTAGATAAAGGGGCGTGTTTGCTGGGGATATGGTTAAAGAAGGTAAAGACACAAACTCCAATAAGTAACTTTTCAGGTAGTTCTATCCATTCGGCAATAGAAAGGGACCCAATGGCCAATATGTGAAGTAAGGAGTTAACTTTTTTTCCAACTGTATTATCTCTCCACTGATATGATCTTTAAAATGGAGCATGTTGGAAGCTGGATGTGGTGCACATAATTGCAGTCCCAGTGCTCTGGGAGGCTAAGCCAGGAGTTTGCAAGTTTAAGAGCATATTGGGCAATTTATTGAGACTCTGTCTCAAAAAGAGAGAGGGGACAAGTATTAAGTTCCATACCAGACCTCTTGTTGACAATTAAAATACAAAAAAAAATATTGTATAAAATTACCTTCATACGGGGCTGGAAATTTAGCTCAGTGGTTCTGGGACCTACCTTACAAGCTCAAGGTCCTGAGTTTGATCCTTGGTACCAAAATAAATAAATAAAATTGATGGCACAAACACAAATTACCTTCACACTATACATATAAGGTGTATCTTAAACATAAATGAGTCTCCTATTTGCACTTGAGTCTCATCTGTCCTGTCTCCAAGGTATTTCATTATATATGCAAATATCCCAAAATCCAAAATATTTATAGTTCCAAGCATTTCAGATAAGGCGTCTTAACTTGTATGTGTTGCTGTGTATAATTAAATCAAATGAAAGTTCAAATTTTTACATCTTTCTGAATTAAGTTTTCTAGAAAAGAGAATGTTAAATTCTTGGCAAATCTGACTTCAGTAAGATAAACTTATTAAATTTCTAGATTTAAAAAAATTTTTATTTAGAAATAACTAGATTTATTGGGCAGGTCAAATATGGTTATATAGAAATTTTCTGTGTTAACGTGTTAGAAAACCTTACACAGTAGGAGGATTGCTGTGATGTGAGTTGGAGGCTGAGCTCAGGGCCAGCCTGAACTACAAAGTGAGACCCTGTCCAAAAAAAAACTGCCTGGTTCCATCTTTTGTTTCTTGTTGGTAAAACTATTTCATGTTTTAAATAAGAAAAGTTTCATATTTATATTGAGAAAAAATTGCATTAAAGTGAACATTAGGTAGAAAATACTGGCTGATGGAGAAGCAGTCTGTTGCAGAGATTCAGAATACATTCTGCAAATCAAGAACTCAACATTGATACAATTTGAATGCTTTAGCTACTGTCAGGCATAGTACTGTTACCCTGTGTTCAGATGTTTCTAGCCACTGTGGCTTTTCTGGTCAAAACCCAATCTAGCTGGTTATGGTGGCTCGCGCTTGTAATGCCAGCACTTGGGAAGCAGAGGCAGGAGGATCTCTGAGTTAGAGGATTGCCTGGGGTACATAGTGAGACCAGGGCCAGCCTGAACTACAAAAGCGAGACCCCATCTAAAAAGAAATAATCCAATCTAGAATCTTAGATTACATGTGGAACTCTGGACTTCTAATTTTTTTCTATTATTTTACTTCACATTTTTTAAGTACCTATTTTGGTTCTGATAATTATTCAGAGATATGCATCTAAATTTGAAGAAACTGTTGTCTCTAAGGAAGCAGTATGCATGAGTTTTTTATCCAGAATGTCTTATATAAGTGATAACTATCAAATATGAAATTGATGAGTGGATTTATATAGTGATAGAAAAAAGCAAAAAAAAAAAATAGATTGTAATTGAGATGCTAAACTACTTAGGTAAGTATTTTGGACTTGGATTTAATTTTTACTATTTTTTTCAATAGAATTTTAACCTGAAAGTGATTCTGCCGGGTTTAAAAGAAGATTCACAAATTCTGAAAATTAGATTACTACCAGGTAATGCTATTTTAAGGGATATTCCAAATACTTAACTTTTAAACAATATTTTTATAATAAATATATTGCTAATGATAAAGCTTGAGGGTTGGGGGGAGTAAATGGTGTAAGTCTTGAAAATTCATCTATATTTTCAAACAGTATGAACAGAATGGAAAAGATGTAGAAATACATTAGTGAAGTGCTAAAAACATTAAGAGAAATATTTGAGTATTGACAATGTGTTGGGGAACTATTTTCCTGAGATTTACTTATTAGGTAAATGTTAAAACTGGTTCCATCTTCCGGCTGGGAATTAAGCTCAGTGGTTCCAGTGCCTGTTGTGCAAGCACAAGGACTCAGGTGCCATCCCCCAGCAACCATATACAGTGCCGGACGTGGTGGCTCACCCTGTAATCCCAGCACTCAGGAGGCAGAGGCAGAAGGATTGCTGTGATGTGAGTTGGAGGCTGAGCTCAGGGCCAGCCTGAACTACAAAGCGAGACCCTGTCTCAAAAAAAAAAAACCTGGTTCCATCTTTTGTTTCTTATTGATAAAACTATTTCATGTTTTAAATAAGAAAAGTTTCTGATTTCATATTTATATTGAGAAAAAAATTGCATTAAAGTGAACATTGGATGGAAAATGCTGGCTGATGGAGAAGCGGTCTGTTGCAGAGATTCAGAATACATTTCTGCATCAACAGACTGGTCTGTGCCTCAGTTTCTTCACGTGGGCAGGGAAAGCATTGCTGCACCAGACTCCGGTGGGCTACTGTGTGCAGGTGCTCCTCACGCTGGACTGCACATGAGCTGTGTTGGCACCATACAGTCCTGGGCAGTGAGAGCTGGCCGCTGCCGACAGGACCACATTGGCCTCAGAAATCAGCTCTGAATCACAAGCCTTGGTCATGTCTTCATAGGAAACATTTGGTACTGATTTTCAGCCAGATGAAACATCTTAGCTTGCCTTTACAAATTCTGGTTGTTTTAAGTTTCCTTTAAGCATACATTGACAATTACAAATTTGCATGTTGGTAGAGGTAAAAGAGTTGTTTCATTTTAGAGATGAGGTAGTAAAACTCATAGTAACTAGACACACCTCCTCCGTTTTTCTTATTTTAGGGTAGAAATAATGTAGTAGGAAATAGCCAGGCCATAGTGATAGAAGTCAAGGAGTTTGAAATTACAAACCAAGATATAAGCCTGCATCTTCTACTATGTCCTAGACAAATACTTAATTTACTGCAGATAATTTTAATCTCAAGGTTAATTATGTAAAGATTTTTTCATGTATAAAATAGAGATTAAAAATAATAGCATTTCAATGAGATTATTGCAAGGTTTACAGTGAGAATGTCTAATTGAAACTTAACAGTGTCTGTATAGTAAATATTAAATATTAACTAACATTACTACAAAGTAAAATAAATGTTTCCAGTAACTGTTTTTGTAAATTTAGGTTACCAGTACTTACAATAAATTAAATTATAAAACATCAGTGGTTATGGAGTCAGTCACATCTGCTTCCTGAAGAAACATAGCCCTTTTGATTCCTCTGACTGTACACTAATACACCTTGTCTGTGGTGTCAGGGACACCCATAAAGTGCACTGATCACCTGGAGGAGCATGACTAGCCATACTGTCACACTAAAGAAAGGAGTCATTATGCATGACGGTTCAAGTTGATAAAGAGCTTAATGTATTTATTCTTATGTACTGTTTTTCTCCCCAGGAGTGTGTGTGTGTAGTTGGGGCAGGGTTGAGACAGGGTTTTGCTAGGTTATCCAGACTGGTCTAGAAATCTCTATGGAGCCCAGGCTGGCCTTGAACTTGCAGCTTTCCTCTACCTCAGCCTCCTGAGTGCTGTTATTATGTATGTATATACGACCATACCTGGTTTTCCCTAGGATCCTTTTTAAAATGTCAGGTGTTCAGGTGATTTCTAGCATGAGTTACTGCTACAAGTAAAGTCTTAGCTTGGATTGTAAAATGGAGTATAGACCATCAGTGTTCCTATGCAGTTGAGAGCTCTTATCAGCTATGGAATCTGTGTTCAAGGGATTAAAACTTAGGTAGACATTGCTTCGTTCTTCTCTTGGCATTTTTCATAAAACAGTCTTTTGTTTTGGCATTTGAATACTTCATTCTCTGAAACCTAAATACGTATTTCATTATGTAATTTCCTGATAGGTCCCCCTCGTCGATTGAAAGTGAAACCTGATTCTGAAATTTTAGTTATAGAAAATGGAACAGCTTTCCCATTTCAGGTGGAGGTTCTAGACGAGTCGGACAACATAACCACACAGCCAAAACTGATAGTTCACTGTAAGGTAAGCTTGCTGTGATGTGAGTCCTGGGCTAGGGAGTGCAGAGACTGTATCTTAGCTGCTCTGTAGTGAGCTTTACAGACTATGTCTTTAATGAATATTCCATGGAAATTTATGGGGTCTCTCATTGCAAATACTTTTCTTCGCCAGTAAATACATTGGCTATGTCCAGTTTCATAGAGATTTATGGGTGAAAGTTTCCTGCTTCTCTTCCTCCTTACTGTAAATGAAGTATTTTTTCTAGAAATAGAATGTTAAGAAATATCTTTCAGGTTTGGCAATGAATGCACAAATGAAAGTGAGTAAAAAGACCATGAAAAGGAAAAGAAACTAAAGTTAAAAAAAAAAAGAATAGTGCTCAAGGAAGTTGATTATTTTTTAAAATAAATTTCATTTAGCATTATAGAAAATTTTTCTTCAGAAAATCTTTGGAATTCTGGATTCCAGTTGGAATCTTCCAGTTTTTAGCCAGAAATAGTAGCTGTGATGAAATGATTGAAGATGTGAACAGTTAGTTGAGTCATCAGTTCCATTTGACTGGGTATTCAGTATTTTGTGTCTTTCCTGTAGTTCCTAGGTGCACCCAATCTTCCAATGTATGTTGTGGACTGTAGCAGTTCTGGAACCAATATTTTAACAGGATCTGCAATTCATGTCCAGAATATTAAAAGAGACCAGACACTTAAAGCAAGAATCGAAATACCTGTAAGTTGTTATTGTTACTCACTGACATTATAGTCTTTATTACAGTTTTTAATAGTATAATAATATTTTATGCAAAGTTTGAGTTTTTAAAAAAGAAGTATTTATGAGCCGTGGATTTTGCTTAGTGGTTCTGGTGTCTGCCTGGCATAAGGTCCCAAGTTCGATCCCCAGTAACCACATACCACAGTACTGGGTATGGGGACTCAGGCCTGTAATCCCAGCACTCAGGGAAGCAGAGGCAAGAGGACTGCTCTGAGTTTGAAGCTTGCCTGGGCTAATAGTTAGTTAAGGGCCAGCCTCACCTACAAAGTGAGACACTGTCTCAAAAAAAAAGGTATTTATGATTCTTTTAGTCAAAAGGGTGATAAAGCAGCACAAAGTGCCATAGTGACTAGTTTAACATTCTGTCAGATATTAATAACTTTCTTTTCTTTTTTTTTTAAGGCTTTTTGAGACAGGTTCTCGCTTTGTAGTTCAGGCTGGCCCTGAGCTCAGCCTCAAACTCACTTTACAGCAATCCTCCTGCCTCTGCCTCCCAAGTGCTGGGATTACAGGCGTGAGCCACCACGCCCGGCACTGTGGTATGTGGTACTGGTTGCTGCTGGGCGTGAGTCTCCACACCCAGTATAGGTATGTGGTTACCGGGGATCGAACCCGGGTCCTTGCGCTTGCAAGACAGGCACCGGAACCATTGAGCTAAATCCCCGGCCCATTAGTAACTTTCTTAATCAGGCCTTTTACAACATCTGTAGCTATTAGTGATCCTCTAACATTTTTTTCCTAATACAGAAATGCATTATGTTGTTCTTTTGGTTTTCATTTTTTCCTGTTTATTTATTTTGTTTTATTTTGTTTTTTACAGAGTTTGGTAAATATTCTTACTTAACCTATCACTGAAGAACATAGAAAGCCTTCATTTACATGTATACTATTTTTGAGACAAGGTCTTGCTTTGTAGTTTGGACTGGTCCTGAACTCAACTGTGTACTCCAGGCCAGCCTCAAACTCACAGCAACCCTCTTGTCTCTGCCTCCCAAGTACTGTGCTTACAGGTATGAATCACTATGCCCAGCATTGTTGTATGTGGTTACCGGGGACTGAACTAGGGACCTTGCATTTGCAAGGCAGATGCCAGAACCACTGAGCTAAATCTCCAGTTCCTGCCTGTATACTCTTATGTAGCTTTTATTATTATTTGTACATAAAGAGATTTCCTTCTGTTTTATTGGAACTGCATCAAAGCTGGTGAGCCCACATGGGCACTGTACACAGTCAATCTCATAAGAGTCCTGAAAGGTGGCTGGGGATTGAGCTCAGTGGTTCCTTGCAAGTGAGAAGTCCCTAGTTCGATCCTTGGAAACCACATACAACAATGCTGGGCATGATGACTCACGCCCATCAGCAAATAGTACCACATACTATAGTGCCAGGTGTGGTGGCTCATTCCTGTAATCCCAGTACTCGAGAGGCAGAGGCTGTGAGTTCCAGGCTCACCTGGGCTACATAGTGAGCTCAGAGCCAGCCTGAACTACAAAAGTGAGACCCTGTCTCAAAAAACTTTTAAAAAAAAGAAGAAAAAGAAGATTACTGAAAGGGGTAACAAATACTTCACCAAAGCACTTAAATGTGATTTCTTAGTAATTGATATATATGGTGGATAAGCTAATCAGCTGACTAACTCATACTTGTTTTAGTTATATACCGATTATTAGTATGTCTTGAGCCTCAGAAACACTAAAGGTGGCTTTTAGTTCTTTAAGATGAGATAACTTGGCTTTATTCTAACTTTTCAAACTTCTTATGTTTGATAAAATACTTGTGATGCACTTCCTTTTTGCAAGAGTATTGGCAGTAGTTTTGAGCATTACTGTTTTGCAAAAAGTCAGGAGGCATTTGACATTAGGGAGGTGTTTGGATTTAGAGGCAAGGATATCAAGCAGGCCTGATATAAACACAGCAGAGCAACAATAGACAGAAGACTTTGAAAAACTAACACTAAGCTGTAACCTGTACCATACAGTAATGGAATCTTACCCTGAGGTAATAACAGTTCAAGGAGTCAAGCCAATAAGATATATTTCTATGCAAAGATTTCAGTAGATCATCAGTAATATGCATAGATTTCCATAAGAATGGCTGCAACTACATGAAGGAGATAAAGTATGATTATAAAAATATAGGATTAAGCTTATGTTAAATTTAGTATATGCTCTAGACTGCACTATATATTGCTAGGTGATAAAATAATAATTAATGTTTCAATCTTACGTTCCTAAATGTTTTTTAATTTTCTGTACTAGGGATTAAACCCTAGGATCCTGAACTGAGCTGCATCACCAGCCTTTCTTTGTTGCATTGAGATAGTGTCTCACCTTGACATTATGGTCCTCCTACCTCAGCCTTTTAGATAATTGGGACTGTCAGTATGAATCACTTCATTAGGCCCCAAATCAAGTTCAGTACTATAATCCAGCTCTTCACTGTTTTGCTGAATACTGGTGTGCCAATCACAGTTGTAAATTTCCAAGTAATTCATCTCAGCCTTCAGGGTATTTTGAGCCCTTTTCTGGTTTGTAAGCAACTTTATTTACCCCAGTGTGTTACCAAAGGGAAAGAGTGCAAAGCTTCAGTGGTAACCTATTTCATTGAGTAGTACATTGTTTGGCAAGTGTTTGTCTCTGATTTTGTGGAAAATCACTGATTTCTTATATGCTGTTCTCAATAAATGGTCACAAATCTGTACCATTAAAAATTTCCTGTTTGTAATACTTTTAAATCACAAAGGTAAAGGATTCCTTTTAGTAACATACTTTTTACTATTTTAAAGAACAGGGCCAATGTCCTGGTCTGATTTTTGGTCTGATGGTAAAAATACCATTCTCAGTAGTAGATGTCTTACTGACAAAACCTGTGAGTATAACAGTATACATTGTGATCTTCCAGAGTACTGAGCCTTACAACCTTCAGCAGTGTAGTGAATGCATCATTAAATTGTTTATCCAGATTTTTAGTACAGTTGTCACTCAGCGTGTTTATTTTTCCTTCTTCCAGAGCTGTAAAGATGTGTCACCTGTGGAAAAGACTATCAAGTTGCTTCCCAGCAGCCATGTTGCACGACTGCAGATATTTAGTGTAGAGGGACAGAAAGCGATCCAGATCAAGCATCAGGATGAAGTCAACTGGATAGCAGGCGATGTTATGCGTAATCTTATTTTTCAAATGTATGATGAAGGAGAAAGAGAAATCAATATCACATCAACCCTAGCAGAAAAAATCAAAGTAAGTATCTCAAATTGTTTAATTGTAAGAATTATTATTATTATTATTTTTTATTATTATTTTTTTTTTTGGTAGAACTCTTACCAAGAAGCATTCTGAGTAGCCTCTAAGAAGAATCTTGCCAAGGAAAAAGAGTATTATTTAAAATTCTAGGCTAAGAAACACTTTGTCTACTAGATTGAAATGTATGTGTTCACATGTGACAGATTTGTACTTGTAGAAATTATTTTTAAAAACAAAAGTGATTTTGGGCCGGGGAGTTAGCTCAGTGGTTCCGGCGCCTGTCCCGCAAGCGCAAGG
>PVIR01025639.1:0-24840 GCA_004026965.1 Petromus typicus | reverse complement strand
GAGATTTGGGCCTTGTACCTACCATGAATGATTTTCTCCTCCTAGGAAAGGTCATGGATTTCTGCTTTTGATATATTCACCATTCTTGTTATGATTTGGGTCTAGCTGTCCCTGTAAAGCCTCACTCAGGCACAGGTGACTTTTTCACAGGTGGCTGAATGTAGACTGTGTGATGCTGGCGTGAAGGGTGTGTGATCGCTACACCAGTGCACTGGTTGGTTCACCATGGCCCTAGTCCCAGAAGTCTGGACAACATAAAAAGGGGCATGAAGACACTGCTCGTTGCTTTTGCTATTGTGTGGGAGCCACATGCTGTTTCTCCTTTGTGACAACCCTCCTCCTTGTGCCACTGCCTCGGAGCTGGCCGATTATGGACTGACACCTCTACAAACCATGAGTTAAGTAATTCCTTCTCCTTTAACTTTGAGTGGCAGGCATTTTGTCTCAACAACAAGAAAAATAACTCAGGCACTGCCCCTTGGCGCCAGATGATTATTTCCAGAATGCTCACCTGCTGCACCGGAAACATGAGAAAACACTAACGACTTGACTGGCCTTGGGAGACCCTGGGGGTCTTGAAGCTCCCTGGGATGAGCCAGACAGATCTGCCCAGTTTCACTTCCTCCTGACTCCTGATGCTCTTGGCTCACACTTCCTCCTGCAAGGAAGCTCATGGGACTGTTGTCCCCTCATCCTTCTGCTGATCCCTGAGCAGCCCTACCCATCTCCTCAAAGCCACACCGCCGCGCAGGTCCATTCTGACTCCTCTGAAGTACATGAATCCATTGGGTCTGAGCCACTCTTTTCTATCTGTGTCTACTCTAGCCTCCCCACTGGCGTCTTTAAAAGGAGAGAATGTATCCTGTGTGACCCCACTGCCATTTCTCCTGTAACTTTCCTACTCGACTGCTCGTTTTATGACTCATGTGGCCATCACCCGTGTCTACACCTCTTGCTCCCTTACTCCTTGCAGTACAGAAGATGGCTAAGAGGCAGTTTTTAACTGCACACACCCAATTCCTGCCACAAATGGAGACTTATCTTCAGCTTGCATACGACCTACTCCTTCATTAGATGTGCAGTGACCTTACATGTATCAAAGCACACTATAGGCAAAGACCTTCCCACTCAAATTTCCGAAAATAAGTTTATAATTGTTGGAAACATAATTGAATGTTGATACGAGCATATTCCTGCCTAGCCATGCTTTCCTCATGACTCTGTTGCTCCTCTGTAGCGCAAACTTAGCATCAGAGAAATTAAGAGAAACTAGGAGCCCTGGGAGAGATTTGACAGATGTGAACATTTCTAGGATGGAACAAGGTACCTACTACCATAAGCTACCTGGAGCACAGAGCTATTTCAGGACAGTGATACCTCCGTTAGGTGCTTGGGGTCCTCCTGTTAAAGGTGGGTGGGGACCTGAGAGATGAGACCCTTATAAATAAATTACTGCAGCTGAATTAGTGTGGTGTCATGTGCCTGGAATCTCGGGACTCTAAGAGGCGGAGGCAAGAAGACTATAGGCCTGGGCAACTTAGCGGCTTAGTAAGACTACCTCAAACTATAAAATAAAATAAAAAGAGCTGAAAGGTGGGTAGGGGAATGGGAAAAAATGAGAATTTATGTTGAATTCAAAGTTGAATGCGATTGTGAGATATATATGTATAAACGTGTATATATATAATGTACCAATAAAGATTTGAATTAAAAAAAAAAGGCTAGGCACATAGCTCAGTGCAAAGGCCTTGGGTTCAATCCCCTGTACCAAAAAAAGGGGGAAAAAAAAATCAACCAACCAACTAACTAACCCACCAGACAAACAAACAAAACCCTCTTACACCTGTGCTAAGAACCCTCAAAGCATCTCTCTGAGTCCATCTCTTCCTTTGGCCTCCTGAACGCTCATTTCAGCAGATTTTTTTCATCATTTGTGTTAAGTATTTGTCTCTTCAGAGGCCTTCGGATCTGTGCTTTTGCTTCTCCCTGACCTGCTGAGGTAAGCAGCAGACAGAAGAAAAGTTGTCCAGCTGCAGTGCTGTGGGGTGCCTCCTCTGCCTCTCCTCACCCTGCCCTTGCATGCCGGCCTCTGGATGGAAATCATCACTGCGGGCCCATGGTGTGGGTCCCCTCCTCCCAGGGCTGTCGGGGATCAAGGGAGATGTCAGAAACGAACATCCCACCTGTCTTGGTACGTGCCCTTCTGTCCCCAAGTCAGACCATGGCCTTGTCTCTCTCCCTCTTGGTATGAAAACGTCACCTGTATTCATCTCAGCTTTTGTGCTCAGCCTTCTGAAACCAGAAGTCTGAGCATCTCAAATGTCTGCTCTCTCCTCATCAGGTGCTTTTAGTTTTATTCATCTTCTTTATCTCACCTCCTTTGCCAAAATAAGCCATGTCATTCATTCATTCTTTTCTTTTTCAGTTTGTTTTTTTGAGGCAGGGTCTCCCTTTGTAGTTCAAGCTGGTCCTGAACTCAGCCTTGAACTCACCAATCCTCCTGCCTCTGCCTCTCAAGTGCTGGGATTACAGGCGTGAGCCACTATGCCTGCATTGTGGTGTGTGGTACTGATTGCTGCTGGGCGTGAGTCACCACACCCTGCATTTTTTTTATGAGGTTACCAGAGGTTCAAAGCAGGCACTGGAACCACTGAGCTAAATCCCCAGCCCACCATATCATCCGTTCTTTAAAGTAATTATTTTTTGTTAACACATCTGCCTTGTGACTCTTGTTTGGATCCCTGCATAAGTCTCCTCGAGGGTTGCCAATCTTTATCTCCAGAACTTCTTTCCTGGTGATTTTTCTAAAATTTGAATAATTAACACATTACTTAGTTTTGCCTCAAGCCCTTCAGACTTCACAGTCAGAACAAGGTCTAACTGTTGACCATTCTCTTCCACCTGAGGCTCTTCTAGCTCAGGTTCGAATTTACAGCCTTGGTGCCCCTCCTCACCCCATGCCCTGTGTAGTTACCACAGAACGACAGATGTGGTAAGCAACGGGACGGTAGAAATGTGGGTCTAATGGCCAGTCTGCCAGGGCCTGGCTCTGGTTCTGCAGGTTTGGAGCTGCACATAACATCTTATCCCAAAGTTTCCTCACCTCAACACAGGGGGAACGCGGTGGTGCCCCATTCTGGTAGTTGTTGCAGAGGGAACAAATTCACAAAGACGCCTGCTTACTGTCCTCTGGGCCGGGCCACCTCACTGTTGTTTTTCTGTTCCTCTTCCATTGCTGGCCAGATGCTAATTCCTCCTCACACTCCATCCAGGCCAGTGCCGCTTCCGGGAGGCCCACTTGGACTGCTCTGCTGACTCTTAGGCCGAGTCAGCGACTCCCTGATTGCTTCTCATGTTGCCTTACAAGTACTTGCACAAATAAAACGTGTCCTGTGCTGGCTGTGTCCTTCCCAGCACAGTGCCCGGGTCAGGCATGCCCTCAGCTAACATCTGCTGACTGGATGCTTATGGAAGAAACCTTGTCTTTGGAGTCTGAGTGCATTTCAGAGGTAGAGCTGGAGCTTTCTCTCTGGCCTCATAGCTTTGCACCCAGATGCGAAGTGCGATGGATGCTCACAAAAGACTTTTCAGTTGGAATGAATTGGAGGTGACAGACTCATTTCTGGAGTCCTCGAGTGGCCAGCTTGATGGAGGGAAAGGGTGGCCTGCTGGCAGGCGTGTGTAGATAAAGCGAGCCAGAGTTGCTCTAAGCCATTTATTCTCCTGAAAGAAAGAAAGCTAATCTCTCATGAGCAGTCTGGTCGGATTCTGGTTTCTAATACAGATGCTATCAAGGCCTTAGATGAGATAAACTCCTTGGGTTTCTGTAAGACTGCGGATGCTGACTGGAGTTAATGCCTGCAACTCCCTCCCGATCAGTGACGACAGTCGGCAGACTGTGGAGAAAGCCAGGTTCTCATTACAGGCCGCAGTGTCCGAGATGCGACAGTCTTGGTGCCACCTGCTCCCTGACTTCAGGGTTTCCTCTTTCGTCCCAGTTTGCAGCATGAACATCCCCCCTCAGCACAGACACCTTCTCTGGCCACCTCACATCAAGAAACCCTTCTCCTTTCACTGATGGCCTTGACTCGATTCCGGAGCCCTATGGGAAAGGGCCCTGTGGGCTCCTACAAACACTTTTCTCTGTCTTGTTTCTTCTCAGGAGTTGAGTGGAATTCTGTAGAGTTCCTCCCAGCTCCATCACCTGTGAACTGACAGGAATGAAGTCAGAAAGTGGACATTTCTGTTAAGAGCATCTTAGACCAGTGTCCGAAAGGTGAGCCAGGCAATTCTTTGTGGTGACGGGCTGTTCTGGGAGCTGTAGGACATCCCACAGCAGCTCTGGTCTCTACCTCTCATGCTGGTAGTGTTTCTCTCACTTCCAGTCGAGACAACCAGAAATGTCTGCAGGTCCCAGCCACTGTCCCTCGAGGAACTGGGTTGCTCCTACACCTTTGGGAACCGCTGACATCAACCACGTGTCTCTGATCTTCGCTCTGTGAATGTTGCACTTTCCTTCTGCAGCAGGAGTCCAGGAATCTTGGATAATGATGACAAGCCCCTCAAGGCAGGAGAGGTCAGACTGAAGGGCCTTACTGTTCCCTTGGGAACGCTGCTAAAACCTAGGTCCTCGGGATGCCCCTGCAGACTCTCATGCGGTCCATGCTATGCTGAACCCCAGAGTTCGTGAGCTGGAGATTTATTCCTCAACACAACAGTGTAGAGAAGTGGGGCCTCAGGTCATGACGTCTGTATCCACATGTCCACCAGGGTGAAACAGTGCCTCTACTTCTGGAGTAGTTTTGTTATAAAAGCAAATCTGCCCCTTATACTCTCTTGCTCTTCAGCTTCCACCCAAGGAAGTAAGATGCTACTGCCATCTTGGACTTGCCCTCCAAAACCAGGCCCCTAGTACATCTCTGATAGTTGTAAATCGCCCACTCTGTGGTATCCTGATATAACAGCACTAAGTCTCGGCCACAGGGCTGCAGAGGGTCCAAGACATGGCATGTTTAACGTACTAGGTCCCAGATCGTGCTGCAGCTGCTGGCAGAGACAGACCACAGTCAAGTGCCCTGCAGCAAGGCTTCTCAGCCCCGCAAGGACCTGCCCACCGGGAAGCCCAGCCAAGCCCTCACCTGGGCCACACCCAGGGCCACTACAGCAGCCTCTCTGGGGTGTGACCTGAGCCCTGAGGTCTTTCCAAGGTGATCCCTTTCTGTGACTCCAGCACTGCAGCCAACACTGAGGCTTCTACATCATGGCGCACAGAGCCGTGAACTTGTCCTGTGCTTTTCCACATGCTGCTCTCACAGCAAGAGATCAGGGACCATTCTGGCCACGGAGCAGAGGACACTTTCTTTCCACACATGTGCGGGTCTCCTCCTCTCTCGGTTGGCCTCTTGTCCCTGCCTTTGTTCACTTGTTAGCTTATCTCCTGCCCCCACAGCCCCGCTAGGTGATTCTTTCAAGCGCATCTCCCTCTCCCTTAATGCCTGGCTGTCTTATCTGCCTCTCAGTCTGTGCCCAGCCTCTTACTCCTTTATGCCTTTCTCCGCTTACCTGCTCCTCTTACCTCTCTCTTTATCTGAACTCATTCATTTTCTTGTCTCCTTTTGTGAGCGGGCAGACTGGATGCAGAATGACTAAGACAAGGGGCCTTTCTTTGCATATAAATCCCCTTCCAATCCCCCTTTGAACTTCCGCTTAGCCACTTAGCCATCATTCCCCAGATCCCACAGACTTGGCCCAGGGCCCCTCAGGTGCAACACTACAGATCTCACAGCGATCAAGGACTTCTATATATTTAACATCTGTCTGTCTGTCTGATGGAGACAGGGTCACTAAGTTGCGCAGGCTGCCCTTGAACTTAAGACGCTCCAACCTCAGCCTCCTCAGACCTGGGCAATGGTGCCTGGCTTACAAAGGCTTTCACATTCTGTGATTTTCCTTTGTCTGTCTCACAGGACTGGCTCCAGGGCAGGACCCTGCATATTTTGTTCTCCCTAGATTCCAAGTGTCTGGTTGATGCCTGCCCTGCACAGATGCTCATGCTGTGGCTGTTGGATGAGCAGTGGGAGGGCACAGAGACCCCCACTGCAGGTCACCCTTACCTGCATGCCTCGGGGATGCTGGACATGCACTCCGTCCCCAGAGACTGTGGGCTGGGGTGACTGGCGTTTCCTAGTGGAGACAGAGACAGGCCGACTCCCCATTGCCTTTGGAAGCATCATCCTCAACAGCCATGTGCAAGCTTTCTCAGGCTGGCGCTTTGGTCTGGGCTCAGAAACCCCACAGAGGTCCTTTTCTTCTGGGATTTTGAAATCCCCAGGTGCCTAACATTTGCTCCCTGGGGGATCCCCCATCTCCACTGGGCCTAAGGACTCCCCAGGAGGGAAAGCTGGGGGTTGGCCCTCCCAAAGGCATCGGCAGACCCCTAGGAGTTCCCAGGGAAGCAGGTAAGTGCGGGTGCATGTGCCTTGGCTAGCTGAGTCCTAAGATGCCTCTGAATCCCCATCGTGAGGAAAACGGAGGCTTCAGGTCATGGTGTCTGAACCACATCAAAAGGTACGTGGTAAGTAGCTGCAGCCTTCCACCAGTCAATTAGACATCGATAAGTGGGAATGAGGGAAAGAGACAGAGAGGGAGATGGACAGGGAGGACTCGAAAGTGTTCCTCAGGACTGCTCTGGCCGGTGCATCTCCACCGGCTCCATGAAGTAGGGGTCAGAGAGCTGGAGCTCAGGGGTATGCTGGGCTCTTCACCCAAGGTGGCCCAACCTAACCCTAGAAGCTGCCAGCAACACTCCCTCCTCTGCAGTGAGCTAGGACCCAGTCAGGCACCTCTGAGGACAGGAAGCAGTTCCCAAATGCCTGCCAGAGACACACGGGTGTGGAAGACGCCCTCTCAACACGGGTGCTGTCTACTTTCTTAGCTCCCTGGGGTGTGTTTTATACCTTCCCACTGCTGTTGCCCCAACAGTCTCTCCCTGAAGCTCCACCCACCTCCCAGACAGCACCCATGCTGGTTGAATCTGGGGACACACCACACACTCGGCTCTCGTTGGCTGCTTCCTGTGTGTCAGTGTTCCTAACATCCCTCCCTTCCTTCCTCCATCTCCCTCCCTTTCCTTTCTGACATCACCCTCCCCCTTTTTCCATGCTTGGGAGAACGAATGAGCATCTTTTTGTACGCAACTATGACTACCACCGAATCCATTTCCAAGGACAAATTCCCTAGGATGAAATCCTTTGGTCGGAGAATGAAGAATTTTTCAGCTCTGCTGAAGAGAATTGCATGTTGCTTTCCTAAGGGTTCTTTCAAATTACAAAACAACTGGGCTTACCAATGTTACAATAACCTTGCCCGCACTGCGTGTTATTGCTTTAAGCATTTAAGCTAATTTAGTCAGTGTAATGCGGCCTCTGAGGTACACTTACTTGACCTCTGTGAAGGATGAACATTTCCCATGAGCCTTCCGCTTGGGCTTCTTCCTTGAGAAATTATTTAATTATGTACTTTATTTGTGCTTTGTGGTCCACATTTTAAAAATTATAACTTTGAATGAATTATATTATCAACCCGTGTTTATCATATCATTTTTTTTTCCATTTTTGCATTAGGTATCTGAGGAGTTCTTTAGATCATTTGTCCATGAAAACTTAATGCACCTCTATATTCTATTTCTGTTCACGTACCGTTTATAGGTCTGTACTTTATGCATATGCAGGAACCCAAGAATCCACTTCTGTCCCCACGAGGGCAATACTGCCCCCACCCCCGAGCATGTGCCCACTAAACTAAATTCAGCTACACAGCTCAACTAAGTAATAATGAGCTAGCGGTAATGAACTAAATAATAACTGCAGTACATAAATAAACTGAATTCAACATATATTTTCTGGGAACTTCTTATTTGAAAACAGCAAGTTACTCACTCTGGATATGGAAATGAAGCCAAGGGTCCTGGTATCTTTTCTCTTGGCATTTTAATGCACATAGATGAAAAGGTAGGAGGAACAAGGTAGGAAGAGAGGCTCGGGGTCATTGAAGAAACAGCATCAGCAGCAACTGCAACAGTGATGCTGCAAGAGGCAGGTGCATTTTGCACAGAATCAAATCAGAGCGCTGGGGCTGAGGCTATGCTGGGTCCCCTCACCGAGAAGAACTGGTTCCAAGTCCAGTCTGCAACTCGTGGTGTATGACTCTGGGCCAGCCACACAGTCTCAGACTCCAAATCCAGAAGATAGCAGAGAATCATAACCCTGGCCCTCAAGGTCGGTGTTGTGATGAAATAAAATAACATTTCTTGAGCTGTTAACACAGCGCTGAGCCAACGGCAGGGCTCAGGGACTGTCTGCTATCACTATTAGTATTATTCATTATCAGTTTTTCAAGAAAGTTGGCTGTGCGTATTCAGATACTTTCGTGGGTGAGAGATTTAGTTAACTCTCCATTACTGTAATGAACTAGCTGAGACAATTACTTTATAAAGAGAAACGGTTTGTAGGTAGTTCAGTCCAAGATCGGGTGGACCCACTACTTTGGGCCTCTGGAAGGAACGCTGGATGTCAAGGAAGGCAAAGATGTGAGAGAAAGGGAGGGGGGAGAGGAAGGAAGACATTGTGTCCTACAACCCCCTTTTGAGGCCACAACACCAACATCTGAAGACCTCCCACTAGGCCCTGCCTCTTAAAGGGCCCACCACTTCCCAGCAGTGCTATCTGGAGAACCTGGGAGATAGTTGACATCCAAACTATACCAAGAATGGTTTTGGAAAAAGGTCTTTCAAGGGTCTCAAGAAGAGCATGACCCTCAGATATGAAATCAAAAATAAGTACGTACATTACCGGAAAAGGAACCACTGGCTCCTACTCTCTTCCTGTACTCTTTTTTACCCTTTAGTTCCCCTTGGCTTCTTAAATTTGAATGTTTGCACATGGCACCTGGGTATTTTACTAAAAATGTAGATTCTGACTCAGTGAACGATACCCTCCCAGGTGCAGCCAATGGGGGGCAGATTGGCCTTGACCTCGCGCTGGCTGGCTCAGAGGTGCTGCTGTGGGGTGGGTGAGTCATCTAAAGGCATTTGGCCTCAGGGAGATGAGTGAGGGAGGCAGACTGAAGGTCCCTCTACCGCTATAGGAGCCTTGGCTCTTGTGTTTGGGAACCGATTTCCCTTTCCCTGCCCAGCTCAGAGGATGAGACTCTGCCTGGTCCTGGGGAGAGATTTACAACTCCACCAGCACCACAGAGCAGTGTTAGCAATGTCTGTCCTTCTCCATAGGGCACTGACTGTGTGCAGACACTTGGCTCCATAGAAAGGGTGCACCCAGCAGCCCTGAGCTTGGGAAATATGCTCTGAATGCAGTGCTGACTCATCTTTGCAGGCCAGAGCAGCCTGGGGGGTGGGGTGGAGGATGTAGTGCTGCATAAGAAACACGAGTGGCATTGTCAGGTTTACGATCCTTTTTTTTTTTTTTTTTAGGTTTTTTGAGACAGGGTCTCGCTTTTGTGGTTCAGGCTGGCCCTGAGCTCAGCCTCAAGCTCACATCACAATCCCCTGCCTCTGCCTCCCGAGTGCTGGGATTACAGGCATGAGCCACCACGCCCGGCACTGTGGTATGTGGTACTGGTTGCTGCTGGGTGTGGGTCTCCACATCCAGTATTGTTATGTGGTTACCGGGGAATCAAACCCGGGTCCTTGCGCTTGCAAGACAGGCGCCGGAACCACTGAGCTAACTCCCCGGCCCAGGTTTACGATCCTTTGAGACCATCTTACCCAACAACTCTTAGTGCCCAACATCCCTGGGGCTTGTGGCTTCACAGTCCCATTCCTTTTGCACATCATCATGCACATCATCATGTAAAATGGCATCTGTGTTCTATCACTATCCCCCTAACCTGCCAGAGATGGAAGGTGACCCCCCACCCCAAGTACCTCATGTTCTTGCTGGAGGCTGGAGGCAAATGGCCTCTGTCTTGAGAAAGGAACTGAGACACCAGAGGTCCGTGTCTGAATCCCACCTCTAAGTCCTTGGCAAAGGGCTACATGGCTGTGCAACCAGGGGCCAGTGATGTGACTTTTCTGCACCTATTTCTCAATCATGCAAAACAGAAAACTACAGAATACCAACAGTCCTTCTCACTTACTAAGTATTTCTGCACAAGGCATTATGTTCCATAGTTAACTAGGGAGGGAGGAATGTCACTGCTCCTGTTTTGCAGATGAGGACTGTTACAACTTGTATCTAGACACCCCAAAGCCTAATATGCTTATTGGTGATGGGGGGGCTCTTTGGAAGTGGCTGGATCTATGGTGTGTGAATATGGTGTGCATAGTAACTAATGAATCCAACATATTGCTTTACTGTAGTTCTTGGACAGGTTAATGGCAAGAACTACTCTGGGTGTGGGTAGCACCAACCCTAGGCTTGTAGCCCGAATGGACTAAAAGGGAAAGGGAGGCTTGCTGCTGGCTGCCTCCTGCCATGAACTGTGTCTCCTCCCATGCTCCTTTGCCATGCTGCCCTCCCTTAGAGCCAGCCATGTATGGTCTGAGACCCCACAAACCGTGAGCTAAATAAACCTTCCCTCCTTTATAACCTGGAGGTGTCACATACTTTGTCCCATCAATGAGGAAATAATTAAGGACATGGTGACTTAGGGAGGCAGCATGGTGGTGTTGAACCTAGAGGCTCCTCTGGGAATCAACACAGCATATACAAAGTGCCTGGCACCCAGCAGTTCCTTCTACAGGTGATCACAAGGGCCTCAGTGTAAGTGCTGTAGCCTT
The DNA here is from genome assembly GCA_004026965.1 of Petromus typicus. NCBI lineage: Eukaryota > Metazoa > Chordata > Mammalia > Rodentia > Petromuridae > Petromus > Petromus typicus. The sequence continues at coordinate 14,045 of PVIR01025639.1, read as the reverse complement.
CTCTTGTCCCTGCCCTGCAGTCCCTCAAACACATAAGGGACTCTCGGACTGGCGCTCTGTGGTAGGGGTGGACAGAGCTCTGAGCAACTGCCCAGAGGCACCTAGGTGTCTGGACACTCCTGAGTTTGCCAGAAAAGTCAGGGACAGCAATGGCAGACACTGAAAGTTGGAGCCAGACACCCAGGACCTGCTCAAACATAGAGTTGGTGTGCTCAGTTCCCTTTTATGAGTTTTGTGTGGATCATCTCACAAAGCCTCCTAGCAAGTACAAGATTTCTACTACGCTGTCTCCATTTGACAGCCACCCAAGGCTTAGGGAGAGTGACTAGGGTCCCAGGGATGCTGTAACAAATGGCGTCCACTGGGTGGTTGAAACATTCTCTTGCAATTCTAGAGGCCAGAAATCTAGCACCGAGGTACTAGCAGGGCCCTGGCCTCTCGGAAGGCTCAGCGGAGGATCCTTCTTTGCCTCATCCAGCTCCTGCTGGCTCCTGTCCGCCGTGAGACCCTCAGCTTGCAACGGGATCACTCCATCCATTGTCACAGGGGGTTCTTTCCTTAGTGTATCTTTCCGTGTCTTCACGTGACCTTTACCCGAGGACACCAGCCATTGTGACCTCATTTGAACTGATCATCTTTGCATCTGCAAAGACACTATTTGCACACAAGAAGAGACTTACTGGAGGAACAGATAGAACTCCAAACTGAACATGATTCTGGGAATCCCCAGTCTGTGCTTAGCTATTTTGCTAATGAAGTGATTTGGGCTTCTCCACCCCATAATGCTCCTCCTTTACGTGGAACTGGTGTGAGCAGAAAAGACACAATAGAACAGGCATCACTAACTGTGGGATGAGGGGCTGGGGTCTTGCTACAGGTAGGACAGAGCTCTCTCTTTCTCTCTCAACTCAGGCAGAAATGACACGCTATATGCTTGGTGTTTACAGAGCCCTCTGGAGTCTGCACAGCACAGGAGCTGACAGGCCCCACCTCAGTGACCTCTCAGTGATCTCTCAGCTTTCACACCGTCCATCACCCCTGCTTGTCTGATGGGATAGTCGAGACTCAGGTGTCATCATGAGGAAATGCATTGGAAAACGATTTGGACATTCCGAAGCACTCCACTAAGAAGAGCATTATTAATAATCCTAATTAGGAGAAGCTGCATAATGTTTAGAGTCCCTACCATGATAGGCTCCATGTTAGGCAGTTAACAGTACCAAGCGTGGATCTACATCCTCAGTGAATGTTCTCACATTGCATTCAATGAGTGGTAACAGTGGCGGCACTAACTGATGTCGTAAGGAAGATGCTGGCTAGCTGGAAACTGTCAGGTAACCCTCTGTCTTAGAAAGACTATGTTTTCTTCCATTGGCCATTGGTGCAAGAAAGAAGAAAGTCTGGAAGTAGAGCCACAGAGAAGTTTTCTACTGAGACAGAAGCAGGAAGTTTGTTTCTACCTCAGTAGTACAGAGCTTACAATAATGTGATGCAACAGCAACATAATCAACAGCTCTCCAGGTAAGTGGCTGGGACATGAAGGGCTCAGAAGACAAACACCCCTAACTCCTCCTCTTCAATTATCTCCTTCCTTTTACTCATCACCGTACTTCGAGCATTCTCCACGGCCCCATGGTCAGCCCGGCTGGAGGCCAGGTGGTTTCACACCTGAGGGTCATGCTTCTCTTGAAATCCCTGAAAGGTCTTTTTTCTAAAAACCATTCTCATTACAGTTTGGATGTTGAATGTCTCACTGGTTCGCCAGGTGGCACTGTTGGGAGGTGGTGGGTCCTTTAAGAGGCAGGGCCTACTGGGAGGTCTTCAGGTGACGGAGTCAGGACTGGGTGACCTGAGTAGGTCATCTAGGTAACACGGAGAGGAAGGGAAAACCTGATTTGCGTACATATATGTTCCTACAGACGGAAGGACTGCATCATACAAGGGTGTGAACTTGGGAATCTTCATTAAAGTTAGAATCATGGGGTTTAGAGATGAGCTTCCAATGCAGATCTGAAGGGAACTCAAGAGATTTGAGTCAGTTAGTAAGACTGAGACAGGTATGTATGGAAAGATTAATTTGCCTAACAAGTGTCACTGCCCAGAAGCAATCTTGTCCTGACATATGGATAGAATAGTACTTAATTTCCATGAACTCTTTTCCTCTATTTTAAAAAGGAGAAGGAAAGTCATACTGTCTTGTCCTCTTCACTGTGATAGCTTCATATTTTCATCTACAGTGGAATATTTATAGGACTCATCCTCTTCATGGCAGGGATTATAATAATAGTAATGCAACCTCAGGAATGACGGTGACAAGAACTCTGGTGTTAATCAAGAGCGAGGGGCCCATTCAGCTTAAGGTTGGGACCAACATCTCCACAGGGCACAGGAGGGTGGAGAAATGAAGGGGAAGGATGGAAAGATGGAAACGAAAGACAGCTACTGTCTCAGGGTCCCACTTTAATCCCAGCACCAGAGAGAACAGTAACCGCCGTGCTGGCCCAGGTACCGTGTGGGGCACGCAGCCAGCAACCAGTAGGTTGTCACAATAGGCCTGACAGTGGTGCCACCAGGGAAGCCCATTTTCCAGATGGCACAGGATGCCTGCTGGTGGGGGAGGTAGACTTGGGAGGAGAAGAGGAGTCTGGAGAAAGGATACGGGGAGGCTCCAGGTTCCCTGGGGCTTTGCACCTCTTTCCAGAAGACTTTACTGTGTCCCACCCCTTTCTCTCTCTCCCCTTTGGGGCTACCAAGTCTTAGTCTTTCTAAAACCAGGCTCTCGACTGCTTGGAATGCTGGTTGCAAGGTCCGTGGGACCTGGGTGCAGGCGGAATTTGCATAGCTACCTTGGCTACCGGCAAGCCAAGGTTGCCATGGAAACCCTTTCTCCCTTCCCAGCCCAGCAGTCAGTTCTCCTGCCCTTGACGCCCTGGCCCCTCCCTCCCTGCACGTGGGGCAGAGGGACCAGGAAGCCCAACACAGGCATGTGCCTGCGGGTACCCCCTTGGATGCAAACCTGCCACCTATCCTCGGGCCTCCTTTCCCCAAGCTGCCCGGATGGTAACTGCCCTCCAGTTCCAAGTCCTCCAGCATCCTCCATGGCTCCCCATTCCCTCGCCTCCGAACGCACCTGCAGGTCGGCCCTGCATCCCACCAGCGGCTCCCACCTCAGAGATCACGGACACCTCATAATGATGAGATCACCCTCATCATTAGGGTTAGGGCGGCTTCTCTGCCGCCCAGAGCAGCTCCTGGCCCACAGTAGGCACGTGGGAAGGGAGGAAGGAAGCGTGCCAGCTGACTCTGCTCCTGACATCCCCTTGGTTTCAGGCACTGGGAGACTACTGGAGTTCGGCAAGTAGATCGTGCTGGGGGCTCCTTCCCCGAGCCCAGGCCGGTGCGCACACACCTCAGCGCTCCGGTCCTCAGCTCCGGTGCTGCCGGGGAGTCTTCCCAGCTGCTCTGGGGGCGAGTGCCTGTCTGTCCCGAGCTCATCGTGTGGCCAGTGTGTGCCGAGCGCCCTTCTCTCTTCCCCCCAGGTGCACAGGGGCTTTTCAGAAGCTCAGAACTTGGCAAAGGTCACAGCACCAACACATCTCCAGCTTTTGTGATCGGCCACCTGGCTGGTTCTTCTTCTCTGGGAGTTGAATGGGTTCAGTCAACTGGCCAGAAGGCAAACTCTGATGACCTCCAGAGGCGAGCTTCCTCTCTGTTAGTGGCTCTGCTGCCATCCTGGGCCTATGCCACCTGCTCTCCCTGCTCCTGGGACTATGTTGGTCCCCAAACCACTACAGGTCACCCGGGTCCAAACCCTCCCGTGCTGTCCACTACTGTCTTGCAGTCAGACCACAGCCACAGAGGCTGTTAGTGCTGGGTCTGGAGGGTTCCCCAGAGACGCATGTGTTGGGGGGGCTTCCGGAAGGTGTTGGAGGACTGGGCGCTGTTCTTGGATGGGCTGACCCACTGTCGGCACTGAATCCATTGTTTAAATGACGCCAGTCGGCAGAGGCTGAGCGTTGGGGGTGTGGCCCGACCGGAAATACAGTGTTTCCTTTTTAGCTCCTCCCTTCTCCCTGCTTCCTGGCTACCATGATATGAGCAGCTGCTTCTGCTCTGCCTCTTCCGCCATCTCATTTGTGCATGTCAGCCAATTATCGACCGAGATTTCTGAACAGGTGAGCCGAAATAAATCTTCAAATTGTGAATGTCGGGTGTTGTGTGTATGAGGAAAATGACTGAGACAGAGGCCAAAACCTGCTTAAAAGGACTTTCCTGCCCCACCTCTTCCTTCCTCCCACTCACTCCCATCCAGAGTGTGGTCCTGCCTCAGGGCCTTTGCACCTGCTCATTTCTAAACCGAGACATTGGTCTTCTGGTTCACTGCAAGCCGCGTGCTCTCATTCATTCAGTTGTCCCCACTCAGTGTCATCTCCAAATAGAAGACTTTTCTGTTCTTCCATCACTTAAAAGCTCTCTAAGCCCAGCTTAACTTTTCCAAAGTATACTTATTAACTTGTATGCTTTTGTGCAAGGTCAAAAGGTCAAATTGTCTCCCACCCAATAAAGACAGACTCCAGTTTTAATGTGACCTTTTGAGAAACTGGATCTTTGCCAAGAGATGTGATCAACCTCTGAACTGGGCTCTAACCCAGGCTAGTGTCTTTATTTTATTTATTTATTTATTTATTTTTTTGAGACAGGGTCTTGCTTTTGTGGTTCAGGCTGGCCCTGAGCTCAGCCTCCAACTCACATCACAATCCTCCTGCCTCTGCCTCCCGAGTGCTGGGATTACAGGCGTGAGCCACCACGCCTGGCACTGTGGTATGTGGTACTGGTTGCTGCTGGGCGTGAGTCTCCACACCCAGTATTGTTATGTGGTTACCGGGGAATCGAACCCAGGCCCTTGCGCTTGCAAGACAGGCGCCGGAACCACTGAGCTAACTCCCCGGCCCATAGTGTGTTTATTTTTTTAAAGAAGGGGTAAGTTGGTCCCAGAGCCAGAGGTAAAGTCACGTGAGATCAGCAGAAATCAGAGGACTACAGCACCAAGCCGGGAACTCCCGGGAGTGTTGGTGACAGCGGAATGCAGAGCGGACCTTCCCAGGCCTCCAGAGGGAAGCTGCCCTCTCAACACCTTGACTTCAGACTTCTTCCAGGGCTTTAAGCCACTTCCCGTGTGACACCCTGGAATATCAACTCCAGCAGGACAAGAGCTGTGAGTTTAAGCCCTGCCAAATCTAGCACTGGGTGAGGGTGGCTGTTCCCACAGTATCTTTCTAGATGAGGGAAATGACTCATTTTGCAAGTCTTTCCCGAAAATGACAACGTGTGCATCGCTGTGTTAAGTTCTGGGGCTTCAGACGCTTTTCAGGGAACCTGGAGAAGATTCCTGCTCAGATAAGGATCCAGAATAATGGTGGTGGTTCTGGAATCACTTCCACAAGATCTTTCAGCCCCTCTCCAAGCAACCCACAAGCCACCACGTGGACAAACTTATGACACATTTATTATCCGTACCCTGATTTTCCAAACAAAGAAACCAAGTCTCTGAGACATGTAGAAGGTTGCCCAAGGTCAGCCAGCCAGAAAGGGGCTTGACCCCAGGGCAGTCTGCATCTTACAGAAGGACACAGAACCCAGGACCTGAAGGTTGTCAGCAAAGGAAGTTCTCAGGAAGCAACCCAGCAGCCTTCTTGGGGTGTTTATTGAGCACCTACTATCCGCAGTCACCTGATATAGACCCAGCGGTCCTTTGTGCTGAGACAGATGTGGTGAGACAGCCAGGACTAGGGTCCTGGTAATAGGTGTGGGCAGATGAAGCTGAATACCAGCTTCAGGGAGAGCAGATGTTTGGCTAAGTGACCTTCTCTAGGTCTGGGGACACCTGTGCAGACATCTGTCCCCACCTTGGTAGTCTGTTGTCCCCAAGTCTTTTAGGTGTGATGATTCTCATCCATAGGCACCAAGTCCCTCAATGCTGAGTCAATCTTAGCATCTCACTTCCAGCGTCTCGGGGAAGTTGGCCTTGTCCTCCAGCTCCGCGCTGAGCCTCCACACATGTGACATTCAGACTTATGACAATAGCAGAGAGAAACAGTGGCCCAAAGCACGAGCCCAGGACTCCTCTCCAAACAAGTTGGGAGCCCGGGAGCCCACAAGCTATTTTTAAAAGGAGTTCTAGAAGTGTTTGTTTTTTAAATATCATGAAATGGTTATTACCAACTTTATTTTTTTCCCTCTCCTGCCTTCTTCCCAAACAGGTGCAGTGAGATTAGCAGTAATTTGGAAAGCAGGATTGCCTCTGTGTCAATTTCCAGCTAATGAGCAAAACACGCTGTGTAATTGCTATGTATTGAAGGAGGCAACAATGCGTTTTCAGCGGCAGTTTTACAGGCCGGGCCTGGTTTAGCAGATGTTCTGAAATCCACTTCCCGACGCAGAGGAGCAGAATTTGGAAGGTGACGCTCGCCCTTCCATCCAGTGCGGGGTCCCTCAGAGGGCACGAGGCGAAGGTCGGCGCTGGGCCCCTGGAGGCGGTGCTCCTGGCAGGTGGGAACACTGATGGACTGCACCCAGTGTCCCACTTCTGCTGTCTGCCATCAGGGACCAGTGTGCAGTCATCGAAAGGTTTCAAGTTGGCGTGGACTTCCCACCAGCTGGGGCTGTCCCTTCTCAGCTCTGTGACCCTGCCATGTTACTTTCACCTCACCGAGCCTCAGCTTCCGCATCTCTAGAATGGGGATGTCTAGCTGCCCAGAAACTTCTGTTGCAGAACATCTGCTCCTCTCACTGCTTTTTGCAGAGTCCTTTGCACAGGAGACCAGGGGACGTGGAAGCCATGGCATCATCTTCCCGTGACTTCCCAAGGGAGGAGAATCTCCCTGCTCCATCTCTTCCTTCCTCTCACCTACTCCCATCTAGAGCATGGTCCTGCCTCAGGGCCTTTGCACCTGCTCTTTTTTCATCCGGGACATTTTCCCTCTGGTTCATTGCAAGCCTTGTGCTCTCATTCCCCCAGTTGCCCTCACTCAATGTCATCTCCAAGTAGAAGATATTTCTGTTTATCATCCACCACTTAAAAGCTCTCTAAGCCTGGCTTATCTTTCCTCATGGCACTGCCTTTCAACATGTCCAAAGTACATTCGTTAACTTGTATGTGACCCAGGCGACCTGGCTGTCTGCTTCCCTTCTTAAAAAGCCACCTGTTTCTCCGAGTACCTGACCCTGACCCTTCCAACGGCCTCCCCTAATGAGCTCCTTGAGCATGACCTAGAACTTATGCTGCCCTTTCACCGATGAAGTCTAAGTGCCGAGCACAGCGCTTGGCATACAGCAAGCATCCAATGAATGCCAAATGAATGATGTAAGGAGAACGCTTAGCCCGATGCCCACGACGCAGTAGTAGTAGCTCAATCAGTGCTAACGTATGTTTTTATCCTAACGACCTCAAGCAGAGCATCTTCACACAGAATTCACCATCTTCTGTCTACCAGGCTTCAACGGAACCAGCTGCTTTTGTTTAATTACCTTCTCCTCCCCCCTCAACCGTGGAAGGCGCGTACTGTTATCTCATCTGACAGAGGCTCAGAGAGATGGAAGTGAGTGTGCCCCCTCGAGGTGGCAGGGAGCAGGGTGGAGTCACCTTTGACTGGGTGTCGAGTCCTCTTTGCAGGACCACGCTGGCCACCTGGTTCTTGAACGTGGGAGACCCCGATGGATGAGAAATCCGTGCCATTGTGAAGCATTTGATTTGGGTCTTTGCTGTCAGGAGTCACCATTCAACAGCAAAAGGCAGAGAAAAATAAATCTCACCATTGAAAGACTGTTTGCAGCTGAAGTAGCCCTGGCCACCAGCTGGGTTGGCGAACTGGACTCTGCCTTCTAACTAAGCCAAAGATGGCCTGTAGGTGAGGGCAGGAAAAGCAGCAATTATTTTCTATACTTTGGTGCACACAACAGCCCTGGACAGGACACAAGAGCAGGTCTCAGATGCCTCTGCCCGCGTGGGAAGTGGACAAGGGTTCTGGGATGTCGGAAGCCCACAGCCACTCCGTGCAGCTGGGGCAGCCCTTGAGGGCCACACTGCCACCTGGGTGTGAGGAAGAGTTGGCCATCTGCGCCTTGAGGGGCGCCAGGTCTAGAAGAAGAGTGTGGCTTAGAGACCAGGGGCCTGGGTTAGGTCTCAATTTTATTGTCCACCTGCCTCAGTTTCCTCCTATACAAAACTGGGTTCTTACCCCCCTTCTTATGGAGTGGGCATATAAAATAATGCTTTGTAAATGAACGTAAGAGAAAGGGACCAGCCAGGGTGGTGGCTCTTGTCTGAAATCTCAGCATTGGGAGCTGAGGCAAGAAGGTCACCAAGAGCTCGAGGTCAGCCTGGGCTACATGGTCAGTTCAGGGCCAGCCTGAACTACAAAGTGAGACCCTGCCTCCAAAAAAAAGAGAAAGAGAGAGAAAAAGACAGAGACTCACTCAGTGGTGCTCAGAAAGGATTCAAAAACTCTTGGTCAACCAGCAAGGGTGTGTTGACCACCTACTATGTGCAGACACGAGGGTGTGTCCTGGGTGGGAATCACTGTCATGGCCAAGACCCATTCATCTCACCCCAGCAGGAGGTCGGAAGCCCTACTGTGCTCTCTGTGGTTCCGACCCAGCCAGGGACACTTGGATAATTGCTGTCGCCCTTATCCTGAGGGGCAGAGCCACCTGTAGTAGTTCAGGTTGGACGGAACTGCTTTGAATCTCGATTCCTTCCTAATGGCATGGGTTTCAATCAAGCCACTCCATCTTTCTGCGCCTCAGGGTGGCCATCTGCAAAGCAGGGTAAAAATAGGTCCTGTTGCATCAATCGATGGTGAGGAAGCCCGCCGTTGTCAGCCCGGTCAGCGGCAGGCATCCCTGGGCGGGCTATTATAATACTGCTGCTGCTAATTCAGTAGTTTGCATGCCTTCTCTTCCTGCCTCTCAGGCAGCTGCCTCTGGGAGCCACTCACTCCTCTTTGGCACTGGCCAGCGATCGGAGCCGTGCCTGGCTCAGGCTAGGTGCTAATCAACAGTTCTGAGGTAAACGCGGGGGAGGGGGATGCGGGAGGGGGGGTGTTGACTGAGCGCCATCTTGTCACAGGGCCATCTCTTGCTGCTCAAAGAACTCATTGCTTAAGCGTTCCCCCATTTTCCTGTGCACCCTCACAGTGCTTCTCACAGTGGTGCCCACGAAATGCCAGCCTGTGCCCCTGGCTCCGGTGCCCAGAGCTGCTCCTTTACCCCGAGGCCCTCCTGGCCTCCTCTGACCAACGTTTTTCCTCCCTAACAGGTGAGGGTCACACTCCCCTCCAGCCCCTATTTCCATCCACCCGGCTCCTTCCCTGGGTACCAGGGCAGCATCTGCTTCTTCCACTTCCTCTTGCGAAACTCAGGCCTGGCAGCTCCTCCATCACACACGACCCCAGACTGCAGGCCTGATGGTGGAAAATGAATATTCTGGCTGTTTTTGAGCTTCCAGATTGATTGGGGACAAACGGGAACTCGCCCCCTCAACCAATCATCAGAAGCAGTCAGCTGTAACTAGGTATACACTTAAGCAGTCGGAGTGTGAAACGGCATGCCCGCATGCCACTGATTAGAAAAATAAAACCTCCAATCATTATTCTCCACGGTGACAGGCTGGGGGCCAGGGCAGGCGGGGAGGGTGGGTGCAGACTGCCCATCCCCCCACCTCCTATCCTCCCCATCTTCCAACCTGCATTGGCCAGGTAGTAAATCATCCAGTTCTCCGGTTTTCATCATCTGGTAATGAAAGCAACATTTATTTCGTGTTTGCCTCAATGCCAAAGATTTGACACACACGAACTCATCTCCCCTTCCCACTAACCCTATCAGGGGAGGTGCCTACATGGTGCCCACTATACAGATGAGCAAAGTGAGGCCCAGAGAGATGAAGGAACTGGCCTGAGTTTACACGGCCCCAGAATGGCTCTAGCTCCACTCTGACTTTGGACTTCTTCAGGAAAATACTCCTGGGCCTCGGAATCACTATAGATTCTGAGGAGAAGAAACCGAAGATCTCCCTGTACCCCGTGCGAGAAGACATGGGAAACAGAATGTGAAAAAAAGAACTGAAGTGGTGTAGTGTCACAGGCCTTTAACTGCAGCTCCTTGGGAGGCCGAGGCAGAAGGATCATAAGTTTGGGGCCAGGATGGGCAAGACTGTGTCTCTGAATAAAACTGAAAAGCTCTGGGAGTGTAATTCAGTACACAAGCCTTGGGTTCAATGGTTAGTTCCACAAAAGAGAAAGAAAAGGATGAGAAAAAGAAATGGCTAACCACTGGAATGGAAGCTAACTCAGAAATCAGTAAGGATGAAGATCCATGCTAATTCCGTTTGGTTCTCATGACAACCACAGGGAAGAGAAACTTGCTTATTATTGTTTGACAGATGAAGAAACCGAGGCAGAGAGGTGAAGTCATGCCTCCAGATCCGCGGCAGAGTCTGGATTTGAACCCAGGTCCTGCTACCACAGGGCCCCGTCAGGCAGCCCCTCCTGGGGAATGTGTGGTAGTTTCTGAGAGGGTGGAGTCCTAGGGGAGACAAGGAGAAGAAATGGAAGGAAGTTCTGGGAGTTGGAGAGGCTGGGAGTCTACGTGAGACTCTCCAGGCTCCTGTGTGGTCGGGATGGGGAGGCCTGCTCCAGCCTGAGCCCTGCAGGCTGAGTTGGGGTATCCCCTGCCAGGGGGCACAGATGGAGTTTAAACTGGGCACACTTGACTTCTGAGTTGGCGGATTCAGCTTCAGTTTTGCTAAGCAGAGAATCCCTCTCAGCGTCTTCAAAACCTGTATCCTCTTTCTCTGCCTCCTGTCCAGTACCCCTTCCCCACCCTTCCTTCTTTCTGCTCCCTCCCTCCCCCTCTTCTTTTCCTTTCCTTACCTTTTTGTAAATTTCTAAATTTTGAGACAGAATCTCACCAAGCCCAGGCTGGTCTTGAACTTGTGATCTTCCTGCCTCACCCTCCTGGAGAACTGGGATTACAAGCCTGTGCCACCACATCCAGCCCATCACTCCTTTCAAGGACACTGCGGCTGAGTGTCCCAAAATTCGTCTGTCTCCCAGTACCACTCGCCATACTGGACACACTTCCTTCTTCCCACAGATTTACTAAATGTGCTTTAATGGAATAAGAAATGCTACATGGTCTGCTGTGAAGAGCTGGGGAACGGAGGGGCCTAATTCAAACCCACAGGGCATTTGGCATTCAGAGGTTCCTAAGCCATTACAGGGTCAGCTCCTTTCTTTTCCTCTGGGGTGGGGGAACCTAGCAGCCCGGCAGACCCAACTCTCCCAACATGCACTTCGCACACACTCCAGTCTGCCTTCAAACGCCCCAAGTCATCAGGGGCTCTCGGCAGGGTCTCTTCCCTCTGTACTGGGGATGGAACCCAGGGATAAGTTACCCAGGCTAGGCTTTAACTTGACATCCTCCTGCCTCAGCCTCCTGGGGTACTAGGATCGTAGGCATGCAGCATGTCAGGGGCTGGTTTCATGAGACACCTTTCCACCTCGGCCTGCAGGGCTGTGGAGGCCAGGATGCACCCTGAGGATTGAGGATCTTTATGGGCCATCAGAGAAGAGAGAGAACCAAGTTGCCTAAGGAAGGAGCAAGACCCACCCTGGAGGGCAGGGCTGAGGCTGTGCCTGATGCCAGAGGGGCTGCCAGTATCCCAGGAGCCTCTTCCCAGACCACGTGGCCAGTCATCGGGGCAGCTTTGTAAGGCTTCTCTGCCGATTGGACAGAATGTTCCTCCCAATCGATCCAGTTTCTTGTTCTTTCTCTGCTTTGAATCTTCGGTGGCTCCAAAGGCCCCAGGATAGAGCACAGCTCTTTCTGGTGACTCTCAGGGCCCTGGACCCTCCTTCTGCCCCAGCCGCAGCCCCAGCCTGGAGATGCAGGCTCGGGGTGTCGCCTCCTCGTCCTTTGTCTTAGAACCTGTTTCTTTGTCATGTGGCTAATTTGTCTCCCTTGTGACACCAGGTCTGTGGAGCAGAAGCAGCGCCAGCACCCAATGAGTGGAGACCAGAAAGACCGTTAAATACTCAGCTGTGCCCAAATGTGTCCTCCTCCACTTGCCAAAAGAAGCACTGACCCCCGATGCCAACAGTGCCCACGTGTCTGGGTCCTGGGTTCGCTGCTCTTGGGCTAGAAGTGAAGGAAGGCAAAGGGACATTCGGGCCAGAGCAAGCACAGCACCCGGCAAGACTCACCAGAGCAACCTTCCAGGAAACGCTTGGAAGAGGATCCTAGCAGACACTGAACACCCTTGAGGATCAGGCCTGGGGTGATCTTTGCTCTGTTGAACTCCTTCTCAGTCTTTGAAACCCTTCTTAAATATCACCTCTTTCAGGTCGCCTTCCTGGGTGTTCCGCCCCAGGCTCAGTCTGCCTCTTCTCTGCTACAGGAGTTTCGTCACACTCTCCTGTAATTATTTGTATGAGGGAACGTCTCTCAGCCAGCCGGGGGACTGGATTCTGTGACATTGTTCCTCTGGCGCTCAGAGAACAGCAAAAGATTTTCCAAGTGTCTTAGGAGACGAACGTCAGAAAGGGGCCTCCTGTGTCTGTCAGGCCGAGTCAGTCTGCTCAGCTCCCAGGACCTGGGGACACCTATGTAAGGACCAGCTGTGCTGAGATGCCAGCAGGATGGGAGGCACCCTGCCTGCAGTGACCTTCGGGGAGGAGGACTCCGTGCCGGGCTGTCGCTGACCTTGCTGCCTAGCCAGCCAGTGCCACATTCTCCCCGCAAGCGCGTCAACCGAGCTATAAATTAAAAAGGAAAAAAAAAAAAAAAGTCCAAACCCAGATCTGCTAATTCCAACCCACTCTATTTTTTCCTCACAGCTGCTAGGGAGGGAATGCACTGTGACTTTCAGAGGGAACATTTCTTTGGCGCAAGCTCCCTTCCCCCTGCCTGCCCTGTTATTTGCCTCCTCTTGGGTCCAGCCTGGTGCAGTGTGGACTTTGCCACCACATGCACCTGGGTTCGAATCGCTGCTCTGTTGTGTCTCCACCCCGGCAGGAGGCAGCTCAGGGAAGCATAGAAGTCTTGGGGAAGGAACGTCCCCTTTGCCCTCCACTTCGGCCCTTCAGGGATCTAAGAGACCCCTCCCCTCCCCTGCCGGATGTCTGGTTGAGAGGCAGGGCTGACTTCCGGTCCCACCCTGCCCTCCATGCGGCTTCCTACCTAACAGACAGGAGCACTCTCACTCATCCAAGGTAAAGAGCACAGAATACCACTTAGCATGCAGCTACCCCGTATAAACGAGGAAATTGAGGCCCAGAGTGGGAGGGGACCTTGGTGAGGTGCAGACAGAGGAATATAGGGACTGCTTCTCCCCCTACTCTTGTGGTGTGTGCATTTCTCTCCCGCAGTAAAAATAATGGCATCTGCCGTTTGTCAGACGCTTACTGACACGCCAGGCGCTGAATTTCCCTATGAGAAAAACACCCATCAAAGGAAAAAGTGGATAAACTGAACCTCATTAAAATGAGAACTTCTGCTCTCCAAAGAGCCTGTTAAGAAAATGAAAAGACCAGCCACGGGATGGAAGGAGGCATTTGCGGATCCCAAATCTGATAAAAGACTTGTTATCAAGAATATAGAGACTGTTCTCAAAACCAGTAGCAAAACAGGCAACTTCCCAAAGCAGACAAGATATTTAAAGACTCTGCATGAAAGACGTCCACGGGCAGAGCAGATGAACACACAGAATTGTGCTCGACAGCATTCGTCACTAGGAAAACACAAGTTCATCTCACGAGCAGATGCCTAGCAGTCCTGTCGGAGTGGCTGAAGTTAGGCAGGTGGGTAATAGCAAGTGTTGGCGAGGATGAAGGTGAGTGGGGCTGTCGGACTGTCCAGGGGAGTGGAAGATGGCCCAGCCACTATGGAAAACAAGCTGGAAGCTTCTGGAAAGTTAAATTCACCTCTGCCAGGGGCCGGGGAGTTAGCTCAGTGGTTCCGGCGCCTGTCTTGCAAGCGCAAGGGCCCGG